>CABHPP010133251.1:37321-51111 GCA_902168425.1 Peromyscus attwateri
TTGCTGCATCCTTGCCAAGGCTGAAGCTTTGGGCACAGGCTGGCTCTGCAGCAGCATGGGCTGTATGGCAGGGGGCCAGGGCCATGGCAGTGTGGCAGCTGGTGGGCACAGAGTGCCTGACAGTCTGTATTCCTGCAGTGGGCCGAGAGTTAAATAGGACACGAAACAATGCAAAAGCTTGCAATGGAGTGCAGAAGAGTTCAGAGTCACAGAGGACTTGGAGCAGACAGAAGAGAAAGCAGAGGACGTTCAGGCACCGAAGTTACTGCGGGTGCCTAAGGGCACCGTTGATATGAACTTTGTGGGTGGAGGAAACGTTTCTATCAACAGTGAAGGTGGGTGGGCCAAGGTTGAGAGACCAGACCCGGCATCCCAGTATCTCTTGAGAGGACAAGAACAGGATTTCTGGGAGGGAGGGGTTGTCACCCAGGTTCCATCACTAAGAGAATGACCCTAGAGGGTCTGAGGAAGAACCCAGGACTTATCAGCAGGGTTCTCAGAGGGGGAAGGGCTCCGGGTTCTGGCCGTGCAGTCACCAAAAGTGAAAGGAAAGCTGGCCAACCACACCTAACTGAATGGAATGTGCTTATCAGATCTGTAGGAAGGCAGGGAGTTCAGGGGAGAACTCACCAGTTCCCCACTGTTGGATGGAGAAGGCTGGAGCCTGAAGGTCTGAATGCCTGAGAACTGGGCTAAGGGTGTGTGTGTGTGTGTGTGTGTGTGTGTGTGTGTGTGTGTGTGCGCGCGCGTGTGCGTGTGCGTGAAAGGATTAAGAAAAAGAGGTGAAGTGTGTGTGTGTGTGTGTGTGTGTGTGTGTGTGTTTGGCCAAGGTATGTCACTAAATAAACACCACCAAGCACAGCGGGTTTATTGTGGGAGAGGGACAGTGAAAGAATATAAGGCTGTCTAGGAGTGGGGGCATGAGAGAGGCAGGCAGGCAGACAGACAGACAGACTGACAGACAGGAGAGCAAGAGGAGCAAGAAACAAAAACAGCAAAAGAGAGAACTGTGTCTGGTGGACACTTTTAGGGGTGAGCATGGTGACAGGTGATGATGTAACTGCTTTGGCAGTGGAGGCAGGACACGGCTGCAGTGGGAACTAACATGCCTCCCTTTTGTTATAAAAATGTGGGGAAATAGGAAGGGGTGGCTGGTGAGGCGGAAAGGGGGGCACTGTGTTCTCTAGACTGCTTCCTGTTGTCTGTGGCGATGGCATTTTGGGGGGACCTGAGAAAGCTGAGGTGCTGGCTAAGTCCTGGAATAGCTGGCTGTTTCACTCACTGTCCAGGCTCCTTGCTACCATCTGGTGCTTGGAAAGTACAGGCCTAGATGAAGCAGTCTGTGAGGTTGGACCACCTGGGGCCAGTCATTTTTTTAAGCTCTCTGGGATGCAGATTCTGAGGGAACACCTGGACCTTGCAGGATGCTGGCAGAAGATAAGGAGTTTAGGGGACATTTTTTTCTTAGGTCCTGGTAATTGGGGAAGGGGAGTCCCAAGACCAGGGAAAGGTGAGGGAGATCCCACTCTCAGGAACAGGCAGTAGAATGAGGAAACTTAGGCTGTTGATTGGCAGTACTTATCTGGAGTCCATTTGACCCATGTGAGGTGTGAGGTGGGCCCAAGTCCACTCCCTGGAGCTTACAAGAATTCTGCATTTACAGAAAGAGACACATTCGCAGGGGATCCTGTAGGCTGGTCTGATTCTCCTCACCAGTGTAGGGAATGGTATTGGCTCAGGACACCCCAAGACCAAGTTCTCAGCATAAAGGAGATTTATTTGCCCCAGAGGGACAGAGGGCAGGGAGTAAGAGACAAAGACAGGAGATAGAGGATGAGGGAGAAGGGGGAAGGGAACAAGAGAGAGGTGGATGGAGTATTTGTCCCAGAGGAGGACAAAGGACTGCCTCTGGATAGAGAGGAGACAGACATGGCCCATAGGCAAATGGTGGTTTATAGAGGTGCAAGGGGAAATGCCGTGTTAGCATAAGATGTTTAATTTTAATTGGGCAAATTAATTAGGGCATCCAAAAGTGCATTTTGATTGCTGCAATCTAAGCCACTCACAAAATCTATTCTTTTTCCCCCTCCCAAGGAGATCTATGTGACTCCTCCCCTCTGCCCCCCCCAACCCCCCCACCAGCCCTCCTTGTTACTCCCATCAGTATTTTGTGCCCACCTTGGGGTTCTAGAAGTTAGTGCAGGACACACCCAGAGTAGACAAACTGCAGTATCAGAATGTTTCATGTGAATTCACCCTGCTGAGAGCAGGATGTGTGGTGGGGTAGCTCAGTCAGAGTCAGAACAAGCCCAGATTGTCTGGGTCTCACCATAAATATAGCCCTAAGAAAACCTTGGGACTCAGAGAGAGTTTGGCTGAGGGAGCCATGGAATCTAATTAGAGGGGACTGACCACCAGGAAGTCCTGGCTCCAGATCATTGTTTTAGAATCCTGACTCCAGTTGAGCTGGGGGAGTGTGAGGAGGCTTGGAATCTGACCTGTTAGAGCTAACAGAGATGAACGATTTATCAGCTGTCTGAATCTCCTAGCTCATGGATCCAGCCAGTGCACTGCCATGAGAGCCACAGTTGGGCGAGGCCACCTGAGCATGTCCTGAATCTCAGCATGGAGAGCACAGCTGCATAGGCTCTCAGGCCCTTAGCCAACTGTTCTGATGGGCTTATAACAGGTCACAGGAATGTCATGGTCCACAAGCAGGGGGGAATAGAGGATATAGGTCCTCCTGATGACTGTGTGTCCTCAGGGATTAAGTGTAGTGGATTCTTTCTGGTAGGCAAATAGTAACAGATGCTGCTGATGTGGACAGCTGTTCTGTCCTAGTTTCAGGTCCTTGTTCATGTTTAAGGCTACATTATAGACATTGCAACATTCATGCGTCATGTGTGCTGTGACTGGGAACCTGAGACACAGAAAACACCAGGTTCACACAGGTCACAGGTGGAAGATATGAAGCACCAGTTAGCTGTAATGATATGGTGTGTGGGAGGCCTTGGCAGGTTTTAGACTGAGGTGCCCCGAGGTGGGTGAGACATGCCATACTGGGTGGTGGACAGTGGAAAGTTACTCACACAGCAGATTTGTCATCCATGTGGCAAGTTTATTTGGAGGGAGGGTAGAGAGAATGGAGGGAAGGAGAAAGGAGAGAGATAGAAAGAGAGAAGGAGAGAGAGAAAGAGAGAGGTGCGCACTACCTCTGGTGAGAGGGGAGAGAGAGCAAAGGGGAAGGAATTCTGTCTTAAACGGAACATAGGATGGCATCAGGAGATTGCTAAGTGGGTCTCCAAGGGGTGGGTCAGAATATTAACATCAGCTATCTGTCTGCAGCCAAGTATTCCATGTCTCCACCCTGGAGGCCTTCTCAGGTGTCTGTGGATCTGGGAGGACCTGATTTTCAGAGATGTTAATCTTGGTCATCTGCAGCTCAAGGGGACATATTGTCCAGGATGTGAAAACCAATGAACAATTAGATTTGACTCTAGAACTAAATCACTTGCTTCTGGAGAATTTCTGCAGAATTCCAGGACTCCCCAACTCACATACTAGACAGGAAATCATGTTTTCTGATATGCTACTGTCTCTCCTCCTGGAACGTGAAGGAGAGGGCTTTGCTTTGTCACTTCCAATAGATCCTGCATCTAACACAGGGCTCTCTATGCTCAAGGTGTCACTGATCTCACCCAACTTTAGCATCTGTTGCTCATCTTACCCTTTAGAGAAGTATCCCTTTCAGGGATTGGCCTTAGATCCTGGGTATTAGTAACAATGGTCTCATATGGAGACAGTTAGCATCCCATATCCCTAACCCAGATCTGCCAAACACACCTGCCCCTTCCAGCCAGAGTTCCAGAAAGTTCTTGCTCTCTACCTTCCACCAGTCAGATCTGCCTCTGAAAACATCCACCTGGGAGTACTGGAGAGATGGCTCAGTGGTTAAGAGCACTGATTGCTCTTGTAGAAGACCCAGCTCACCCATTCCATCCCATAACCAATCTGTAATTCCATTTCCAGGGGATCCAATGCCCTGTTCTAGCTTCTATGGGCACTACTAAGGCATACTTGTGGTACACAGATATGCATGCAGCCAGAATAATCATATACGTAAAAAAACAAAAACAAACAAACAAAAAAAACTAAACATAAGAAAAGAACCACCTGAGTTTCAATAAACATATCTGCATAGTCCTGACCTGTGGAAGACAGGGCATTACAGGACAAGGACAATAATGGTTCTATTTCAAGCTTGCCTCCACCCCATACCCCTCACTCTTCCAAATTAATTCTAAGACTCATTCTTTGCCTTTTGGGGTACTGTGGCTCATGTCAGTTGCCATCAAACACCTGGTAAGATTGCCGATGTTATGGATCAGGCTGGGTAGTGAGCTGAATGCCAGGCGCCCTCATGTGTGAGATTTCTGTACACATATCAAATCTTGAGGGCAGGCTGTGGATGCTTCTCAAGGAAATTCAATGGAAAGTCTTGTTATGTCCTATGCGGAGGCAGGCCTTGAACAGCAAAGCCTTGAAGGATGCTGGCCCAGGCTGAGCTGTAGAGGTCAGTGCAGCTGGAAGGATGCAACATGCTCTGTTTCTTGGAGGCAGTGGGTCAGTGAGGATCAGGAGAAACACTGGGTCTCTGATGCCAGTTCTTAGGACTATACCATCAAGCTCTGCAGCCCAGCTCACATGTAACAAAGACCTTTCCTCCTACACAGCCCAGGAGACCCATCTGTTCTCCCCCCTGAATTTGAGGTGAGCACAGCCTAGGCCAGTAGTTCATTGCCTGAGTGTTAATAAATCTAAACGAACATTCTTATGACACCATATTCCCTGCAAATGATTTTTAATTTTATCTCATTTTCATCTGGATTTATTTTGGCTTAAAGGAGTAACACAGGCATGTTTAAGGCCAGCAGGACACAGTAGTGCTAACTGATGTTGTGTTGCTTGTACTGCATCCCCTAAGCGCAATACCACAACTTCTAAAGCGTGTGATAAAGCTATAGGTTTGTGTCTATACATTCTTGTGTTGCAGAAGTCACAGAAGTATTAAAGCAAACTGATTAATAAAATGGGCAGTGTGCACTTGCTGGGTCAGGGCCACTGTGGAAGCAGCTGCAGAAGCTCTAACAGCGACTACTGCAGAAATGTTACTTAAAATACACCTGAAAACTGCTGGGTCTGGGAATCATGCAAATATTGAGGATGAGGCTGCCAAAATTAGATGAGGAGAAGCTGAAGGGTAAATGGCACTGGTTTGGCCGAGCTGCGCACATACAGAATCCTTACAGAAGCAACTTAATTCCATCACCGTGGGGTACAAAAACTTTTAACTAGTTAGGGCCACAGACAGTTATTTGGCTCTGTGACCCTGCGAAATGACTGCATATGTCTTTTTATAGTAAAAGACCATAGGGTAGGGAGTGCATTTCTGGGGTCAGAATTTGTGGCAGGGTCCTTTTGGAGGAGGGGGCCAAGCAAGCAAAGAGTCAACGACACAGACTCTGGGAGAATGTTGAAACAACAAGCTCAGTTTATTCAGGAAGAGGCAAGCCTTATACACCCTCCACCCCACCCTGGGAGGAGGTCTGATGAATATGCATCTGCTGGTGTGACATGGCTGCCTCTCATTGGTCCAGGTCATCTCCAGATCATGTTTCAGCTGCTGTTGCTAAGACCATCAGGCAGACCCAGGCTGGCTCTCAGAAAGTATCATTTTACTTGTTTGGGCTGGATGGCCCACAAGCCTGTTAGGGATGAGTCATCCCATAAGAATTTATAGCCATTGGAGATTACTCTGGAGGTCAGGATTTACAGCTACTAATCCTCTGGGAAGGGCAGGGGTTAAGATTTACAACTGACTTGAGTCACCCTCAGAGTCAGAATTGATAACCTCTGGTTACAGGGTGTTAGTTCAAGATGTTTACATAGCCATGGGTCTGTTCTAACTACTTCTCAGTATCTGGGAGAATGTAGGACAAAGGCTCAGGTAGCTTGTTTTGAGACAGTTAGCACCCACAGAATACACATATAGGCTATAGGCATACAATTTTTCATGTTCCTGGGCTTTTCAAATCCTTCCTTTCTCTAGAAGGAGCCTGATATAGTTCCCTGAGAATCCATCCTTCAAAATCACATGGTGTATCATCAAGGTGTACAGGAGCCATAACTAAGGGAGGCTGTGGAAGCAAGAGAGGCTCTTACTATGAGCACGGGGTGGGGGTGGTGTTTACACAATTAAAGGGGATACAGTTGGTGGAGGTCATTTTGAAGTGTCCACCACCCTCTTAAATAGAGGAACTCCCAGTCAGCAACATACATGAAGGGTTAACGCAGGCAGTGACTCCAATGATAAAATGATGTTCATGTCATGATTTCTCATTTTCTCCATATGTACCCTCAGTGTTCCCACTGCCTGGGGCTGTGGCTAACAACCAAAGCTCTGGCAGAACCTTTCCTTCAGGAGACACTATAATAGGGTGTGGGCAATGCAGGGGTCCTAGAAAGTTGTCTTTGTCCAGATCCCATGGGCATCTTCAGGACAAGTCAGCCAGTTGACCAGTACCTCAGGTTGTTCATTCAGAGGCACAGAGTTCTTTAGAGCCCAGGAGCACACCACCCAAAGGGGAATTCCACTCTCAAAGCAGGTCACCAGACTCTCACTGCCGATGGGGAAATGTTCGTCCAATGGGGTAACCTGTGGGTAATTAGAGATTGGAAAACTCAAGTGATGAATGAACTGGTAATGTCTAAAAAAATATATCCAACCCCTAGTAGGTCTCAAAGCCATAGGCCTAACAGGTCATTCAGATCAGAGGGACACATCTGTACTGACCCACCAAAAATAAATAGGAATGGTGGATATATCCCAATATAGTTAGAGAGAACAGTGCAGGCCCCACATGGGAAACATCTAGAACAGTGGTTCTCAGCCTTCCCAATGCTGTAACCATTTAATACAGTTCCTCATGTTGTAATGACCCTGAATCATATTGCTATGAATCATAATGAAAATATCTGAGCTGGGCGGTGGTGGTGGTGGTGGTGGTGGTGGTGGTGGTGGTGGTGGTGGTGGTGCACACCTTTAATCCCAGCACTCAGGAGGCAGAGCCAGGCAGATCTCTTTGAGTTCAAGGCCAGCCTGGTCTACAGAGTGAGATCCAGGACAGGCACCAGAACATCATAGAGAAACCCTGTCTTGAAAAAAACCAATAAATAAATAAATAAATAATAGAAAATATCTGATATTCAGGATGTCTGATATGTGACCCCCAAAGGGGTCATGACCCCACAGGTTGAGAACCACTGAAGAAGACCAATTATGTCAGTCTGATACTTATAAATGTCATCTAATGTTTTAAAAGCCAGATATTTAAAAATAAACCTTGATTTGACTTACATTACAGTCATTTAAAAAATTAATTAATTAATTTTACGTTGGGACTGGAGTTTCCACTCTCTCCTCTCCTCCCATTCCCTCCCCAACCCCTTCTTGTGTCCCCCAGTGGATCCTCTCCTCCTTCGTTTCTATTCAGAAAAGAACAGGGGGTATTGACAAAACACAGTGTAATAACCATGCGTGAGCCCCCTCCCCTCCAACAAGACCGGCAAGGAGCTGATTTCCAATGTAAGAACAATAGGTTTCCTGTATTCTGGCCTAGGCAGGGACCTCCCCAATATCACTTTACAGTAGGTGAAAAGAGGGAAGGTCCCGAGCACTCACTTTAAGGGGTTGATATAGGAAAGGTTCATATGCAGAATGTTACATATCTTGGCGGCTAGGGATGAGGTAAGCATAAGGTTACTAATTGCTAACAGGGTTCAGGGTGTCTATAGAGACATAAATTTTTATTCCCTATGTCCTATTTTTGTTGACACATTCAGATTTATTGCTGCATTCCTACACTCTCTTTCGAGTTCAACTTCTGGTCAGTGGAGCCCATTACTCCTTATACCTTGTTTTGCCAAGACTAGTATATACAGATTTATTGTCCCAATCTTATCTTTCCCACAGGTTCAACTTTTGGTCAATTAAAAAAACAAAAACAAACAAACAAACAAACAAAAAACCAATGGTCAGCAAATACCTTTGGAGGAAGAAGGGGGAAGGAGAAGGAACATCTTTTAAGATGTCTGCTAATTTCTCCCTTCAACAGCATATCAAGTTAGAGTAAGACTAAGCACTTTACCTTGTATTAAGGTTGGGCAAGGTGACCTAATATGAGCAACAGGTTTCCAAAAGCCAGTAAAAGGGTCAGAGACAGCCCCTGTTCCCACTGCTAGGAGTCCCACAAGAAGACCAAGCTAAACAACTGTCACATCTGTGCAGAGGGCCCAGGTCAGTCCCATACAGGCTCCCTGGTTGTTTGTTCAGTTTCTGTGAGCTCCAATGAGCCCAGGTTAGTTAATTTTGTGGTTTTCTTATGTTGTCCTTGACCTCTCTGTATCCTGCAATCCTTCCTCCCTCTCTTCAGCAGGATTCCCTAAGTTCTGCTTAATATTTGACTGTGGATCTGCATCTGTTTCCACCAGTTGCTGGATGAAGCCTCTCTGGTGACTATTGGGCTAGAGACCTATCTATGAGTATAGCAGAATATCACTAGGCATCATTACTTTGACATTTTTTTCTACAGTCATGTTTGGTTATATCCTAGGTCTCTGGGCCATCCAGCCTCTGGGTTCTAGCACTCCAGGCAGTGTCAGGGGTGGCCTACTCTCTTGGCATGGATGTGAGGCTGGACCAGTCATTGGTTGGCCACTCCCACAATCTGTATGTCACCCTTACCCCAGCACATCCCATAGTCAGAACACAATGTAGGTCTAAGGTGATGTAGCTCAGTTGGGGTGCAGGCACCTCTACTGAAAGTCTTGCCAGGTCACAGGAAGTTGCCAGTTCAGTGTAGCATTCCACTATTGCTAGGAGTGTTAGCTGGGGTCATCTTTGTAGATTCCTGGGAGTTTCCTTTGCACCAGGTTTCCACCTGACCCTGAAATACCCCCTTTCCCGTTGGTTCTTTCAGTACTCTCCCCCCAAACCACCTCCACCTGATTCCCAACCACATCCCCACCTTGATTTGACAAACTTTACAGCCAGTTTTTTTGTAATTGTTAATCTTAGACCTTAGAAACTACTATCATATATATTATTTTCAAGTCTGATCCTTAAATACAATAGAGAACTTACTCAGACTTTTGTAACTTATAAAAGCCATTTAGTTTCCCAATCTGAAGCCGTATATCCATATAATCTTTATACAGCAATCTTTATGCATTAAATAATTTTTATAGTTTTTAATACATTATCTCCTTATCTTTACAGCAATTTTATTTTTTAAAACCACTATAGTAGTATATGTAGATCTCCCTTTATTATTTTTAAAATAAAATTAGTTGGGGGGCCAGTTCACCTCCTTTTTTTTTTTTTTTTCTTTTTTGGTTTTTTGAGACAGGGTTTCTCCATGTACTTTTGGTTCCTGTCCTGGATCTTGCTCTTTAGTCCAAGCTGGCCTCAAACTCACAGAGATCCGCCTGGCTCTGCCTCCCAAGTGCTGGGATTAAAGACATGTGCCACCACTGCCCAGTTCACTTCCTTTTATTGTGAAGGAGTATTAACATTTAACAAATTTTGTTGTGATCATTTTAGGCTGCCATGGCTGAAGGTAGAAAGAGAGTAGTTCAACCTAGAAGATAGACCAGAAGTCCTGTATTGGATCTTCAAAGATCCATTTGATTATTAATCCGGACTTAAAGACACCAAGGGGTTAAAATATCTTCAAAATCTTTAAATGTCTGTGTTTACGTATACATACACTGTCTCAACCAGATGATTCATGAATATCTTTTGAGGAGAAGTTTCTATTTTTGAATCAAGATGCTGATTGGAATAGACTTCATCATCATCTGGTGAATTGCCTGCCTCTCAATCATCTTTTGGGCTACCAGGTCTCCCTCTGTATCGTTTGGCTCTTTGCTTTCTGTGTATTTGCTGAAGAGACGGGAACATTTGTGGTTTGCCACGATCTGGACTTTGCTGTGGTGTCCTGCCTGCTTTCCTGTCCCTGTGTTTCCTAATGTGTCTAAGAACACATGGGAAGCAGCACCGCACATCCACCAGGGGGCGCTGACGCCCAACAACAGGAAAGGTTAACAGGTCCTTGGGTCCTTCCATTCACTAGTGGGGCAAAATGTTGCTTATGTGACTACCTTTCTACCTGTACAATTTACAAAGAGAAGAAAAGGCCTGTCACCCTCTTTCATACCCTGCAGGGATGCTCACCTGGTCTCTTGCTGTCCTGTGTGTCCTTGCTGCTCTAGGCCCGGGCTAGAAATAACAATACGGCAGGAAAAGCAGAAGCCACAAGAGCAGAAGCTGAGCTGGTGATTCCACCAGTTTTCCTGACTTGAGGTCCTGGAGAGCACCAGAAAAGTTACAGTGATTGTACTCCACAGGGGCTTCCCGACCCTGCCTTCCCGCCTTCCCTCTTAGAGGGATGCTTGCCCCATTTACTCACCAAGGGCAGTAGGGACATCAATGTTCTTGCTGCGGTGCCTCAGGCGGCAGGTGAAGTATGGTTCCTGTCCAGGAAGAACCCAAATAGACACCCAGGTCTGGAAGGTTCCATCCCCGCTGGGAAGGATGGTCCCAGGCCCAAATGAATGCTGCTGTACTGGTCTCCCATCCCGAAGCCAGGCCAAGGTGGCCCCTCGAGGATACAGATTAAAAGCCTGGCATGTCAGGATGATCCTGCTCAATGGGTATAGCATTCTGGACACTGTGACCTTCGGGGGATCTGAGAGAAGATAAAGTGAGTCAGTGAGGTGAGGACCTTTCTATCTCTACATGGAGTGTTGCCCAGAAGAACCACGCTGTTCATATTCACTTCCAGCCTCCCCTCCCTAGATGACACAGCTCCAGAGGTTATAGGACTGTGGGAGGCTGGGGCTCAGCTCCACTGGCCCCTGATGCTCTTGAGAGTCAGTCTGTTTATTACATGCTGATGAGGATCCATCCCCTCTTTACATGCTGATGAGGAGAGGACATGGTGTCCCTGCTGTCACGGGCCAGCAGTTCCTCTTTCCAACACAGGTCATAGATGAACAACAGGCACCAAGAGGACAGAGGCTCAGTGTTTATGGGGCCACAGATCAGACCGCGGTGGGCTGTGCCTCTTCTCTATGACAAAGCCAGCTCTGCAGTCACTAGGGGACAGGTGAGGGACTCTCTAAGTACAGTCAGCTGACTGTGGCCATGATTCTTTGTTCCTGGAGTTGGCCAAAAACTCCAGGAACAAACAATCTCAGTTCTTCCTCCACTAATATCCCAGCACAACCTCTTATTTTCTGTTACAATATTTATCCAAATTTTAAACATCACATTTGGGATCCCAGACAGGTCCATTATCATAACACTAGAAAGGTAGAGGCAGGTGGTGGGTGAATGGGGTTGAGCTGCATTATGAGACTCTGTTTTCTAAAAAAGATAAAACCAAATAAAAAATGAAACTTAATCTTTTAAATATTTTAGAATTATTTACTTTATTGTATGTATATGAATGTTTTGCCTGCAAGAATGTACATGCACCATGTGTAAACTAGTGCTTACAAATTCAGCAAAAGGTATTGGATCCCCTAGAATTGGAGTTACAAATGGTTTTAAGCCCCCTCATGGATACTGGGCATTCACCCTGGGTCCTTTGTAAGAGCAACCAGTGCTCTTACCCACTGAGTCATCCCCCCAGCCCCAACTTGGGGGTGGGGATGGCAAAGACACAGGTTAGAAACAAAGCAAGTCAGAGTGTGCCACCCCACTGCAGAACTATGGTGAGTCACAGTCATCTCCTGCACACCTGCTGAAAGACAAGGCAGAGCTCAGTGAGGCTGAGGACCCCAAAAGCCTTTCCTGGTGAGAATCTGAGGGCAGAAACAAACCAGTTATTATATAGTGTCACCCTGTGGGTATTTTCCAGCCTCCTTTCCCTGGGAGACAGGCCACCTGTGGTCAGATGAGTATATGAGATTCACACACAGCTCCTTTATCCCTGACAGTCTATGGGTGTCAGCCCCCACCTACCTGGAGAACTTGAGATGATATGAAGTTCTTACTGTCAGAGGCCAGCTGATACAGCCTGTGATGCAGAAGAATTTGTAGACACTGATGGGACAAAGACCTTCCCTGGTCTATAGGGGCTGGACACCTGACCTCAGTGGACAGTAGCTCCTTATGCCACAGAAGAAAAGAAAGCCTGTTCTGCATGCTCTAAGGCACAGTGAGGGACCATCCTTTCTAGGACAGGGAACTGATCGGGGTCCTGATTGTTTGCCTAAGGCTTTAAGTTTTTCCCCTTGAAGATCCCTGAATGATAAGTGGTTTCTTCATCCTGACTGCCCTCTCACGACACTGTTTTCTGTGGACACTCATTGTGGGGGTCTCTGTGAACATGATGCCCAGCAGAGAGTGTCAATCCACAATAGGCAAGAAGGAAGTCTGGTTAAACACTGAGCAGTAGCCAGTGTTATTTCCAAGTTTGAGAGTCTGATCCTGGGTAGTTTGTTTTAAGTATACAAAAAGATTCCTGGTGATAATTAACTTAATCCTGTGTGCACAACGAAGCTTAGGACATGACTACATCAAAAGTCTTGTAAAGTACCGGTGACATCGTCCATAAAAATAGATTCTATAGATTAACTGAAGAAATGGGCTCATGATAAACAAGTTCATCATGAAGGTCTAGAGGAGGATAGTGTTGTAGATTGAATGAGTCAAACAAGATTAGGATAAGGGTCTTGGGGAGCCTGTGTGCCCTGATCATGCAGATTGTTCAAATTCAGAAAGCTCTTAACCATGTCTCTCTGCTCCCAGATTTCTGGGTGAAAAACATCTCTCCCTTTGAAGAGACAACTCTTGCGTTCAACATTTCTGGGTTCCCTGATTCTTTTTGGTGAGCACAAGGACCTAAAGGCCCCCTACCGCTCTTTCTTTTTGACACAAGTTTAAATTGAAGAAGCAGCATTGAACTTGACCTTCCTTAATCAAGACCAGAACAAGAGTGGAATGTCTTTGACCCATGACACAGAGTAGTTTGTGAACCAGCTCCAGGGGGAGAAGTCTCACATCTCAACTCCCCATCATGATGACCCCATCTACGGGACAGGACTCCACACACCCAGTTGTCTCAGTTCATCAAAGTGAACATCCCAGAATGTGGGGGCAACTGAGTGAAATCTAAGGTTACTGACATCTGGGGACTTATAACTATGCACTCATGTCAGAGATACCTAAGCTTCCCCACTTAAGGTGCACAACAGAGGCTCTGGAGATTACCACACTCCATCTGAGTGTCACCCTAGGCTATGTGATGCTTGTGCAATTTAGTGAGAACCCAGCACTTCATAAGCACTGTGGCAAGATGCAGTTAGATTCAGTGAATGGACCCACGCACCCATAGTTCAGTACCTGTATCCATCAATTCGTTCTCCAAATAAACCGCATATCTCTGGAGACGGTCAGGACATGTGTCATTCAGAAAAGTCTGAACTTGATCCACGCTGGGGCCATGCCTCTCCCAGAAGGTCTTGGTTGAGTGTGCTGAAGGCACGGACACTTTCCATGTTTGGCTCTTCTGTTCAAAGGTGAGGAAGTCTTGCCCATCATAGCCCAAGCGCCAGAAGCCTCCAGTGTTGTTTCCTTGGGTTTCACAGCCAAAAGTTGCCTGAAGGGTGTGAATGCCTGGCCATACCAGGCAGAGACTTGTCACCTTATTTTTAAGGATCTT
>CABHPP010133252.1:0-12641 GCA_902168425.1 Peromyscus attwateri
CAAAGTTTATACTCTTAAACAAAATAAGGCAGTCTCGAGAGGGAGTGTAAAGAATTGGAGACTCGCAACATTTTAGCCCTTAATCACTGTTTAATCTTCATGAGTGCATTTAGTGACAAAAATAAATGAATAGACAAAAATAATACGCATAACCTTTCAAAGAAAGGGCCTTATGCAACAATATTTCTTCTCTCTTCCTAACAGTGTGTTCTCTCTTTTCTCCTGACTACTCATCCCATTCCCAGAAAATGAAACAGAAGTTCTTCAAAATACTACTATTTTTAGTGAAATAACTTGATAATCTATTAAATGAAGGCCACACTCTTCTGATCTGAAATACCAAAGCTATCAGCTAGATCTTTTTGGTGACATGTTCCACTCACTGTGACCTCCTACCTGCTCTCTGCCATCTTTTTTTAAAAATTTATTCTCTTTTGTACTATAATTTCAAGGCAAGTATGAGGACTCAGGGCAAAGATTTCCTCTCTATCATCACAGAATCGTTTGGCTAAGTATACAAAGTTAGACACTCCTGCTTGAGATTATATAAACCATAGTCAATTTAATTTCAGTTCTTGACTGATGAGCCCTGCCTGTACACTGTGACATCTGGCAGTCAAAAGAAATGAAGCACCAGCTATGTCCATTCCTATGTGGAAAATGCTTGGAGAAACTTCTGTCTTTTTCACATTGTTCAATCTCTGTTGCAACTGAATATCCCCCAGAAGTGTCTGGGAATAGAACCTACAACAATTATAGAATCAATGTTAATTTAGCTACCTTACCAATATCTAGATAAGAAGAAATTATTTGAAAAACTTTAAGTTTGAGGGCCTACTGCCTAAGTACTATAAAAGCTTAAGGCTTCCTTTCTGATGGGCAAAATCTATCATGCTATAGAGTAAAGATGCTCCTAGCCACTGGTGTAACTCAATAGTAAATTATCTGATTATCACGTGTGTGAGGTTCTGTGTTCAATTTTCAGTACTGAAGAAAGAAGAGAGATTGGAGAAGAAGAGGAGGAAGAGAAGAGAAACATACAATTCATGGAATGCCTGAATTTAATATGCATCTACTACACCTGGAGAGCCAAATCTGGGACTACAGATAGAATCAACATTTCTCTCTATCACCTCATCACCCTTGACCTCAGTGCTGCCCCTTTTAGAGTGTCCTTTTACCTTCCTTGACACTCCAGAAAGCATCATGACTCTCAAGAATGTTTTTTCAATTGACATCCTGTCAATGAGTTTGGGTCAGATGCCCATCTTTGCCACATTAACTCAAGAATGTTGTTTTCAACAACTAGACAGAGACCCTTCCTTTTACTGAGAATCCATGTCAAATTATGTTGCTTTAGTGAATATTGGTTGAATGCATATTGTAACCGCATTGCAATAAAAACATGATCTGGTAAAAATGAGAAAAAGAATTAAGGGTGAGATTTCAGACCCAGCTGAGAAGTAAATGGAAATGAAGATAGGAGAAGAGGAATGGTGTTTTCAGAGCAGAGCACTCATCCTTCACAGCCTTGTTTTATACTTTCTCCCTCTTTGAATTGCAAAGCTGAAAACAAGGGAGTATATCAAATGTGTTTTCCCAATTATAATATCTCAGAAAATGGGACAAAAATCATTTTAATATGAAAAAGGACCAAAGAGGATGTGAAAAAAATAAACAAGAAGCGGAGACTGAGAAATGCAGAGAAAGCCTATTTGCCACATTCTCTGGCAGCCTTTTCCCCCAAGATTTGGTAATGCAATTCGTTAGTCTGATGGGTTAAATATTCACCTTGGTAACAGGAACGAGGACTGTGCATTATATTGAGAAATTATACAACATATTTACCAAATGTAACGGCTGCCTCTATCATCATATTTGTAGAACATAATAAAATCTGTACTTGACTAACAGGTGTTTTACCTTAAAGTGCTTTTCTTACTGTATTATGAACCTGTTTTCTGACACCAGTTATTACTTATTTCTACAGCCTTTATTATAGGAGCAGTTAAAGAGTAACTTCCACTCTTAAAAAGGTTGATTTGTTTTACTCCAGGAGTGAGTCAGCTGTGGTGTTGAGACAGGCTGTAGTTAAAGGGCACCTGCCAGGTGACAATGGGATCTTTCATCCTTTGCATGATGCCTTTCCCTTTGTTTTTCAGCTTTCTGACTATGCGAGTGATTGGTTACAAAAGTGTTTGCCTATTTATAGTGTTCTTTATTTTGTACTGCTATTTTCCAACCCCCTCAATTCTACATGTAGCCGAGATAGAGACAATGCCAATCTTTGAATGGGAGAATGAGATAGTGTCTGTACACCAGTGTTTTACTCATCATTATAGATTATGTACCTTCCATTTATATGATGAAATCTTGGGCTATATGAGTAAATTGTTTGTTGATTGTTAAGACATTTCCCTTGTAAGGTCGCCCTTATCTGTTCAGAGAGCTTGAGTTCATAGATGATGAGGTTTTTATTTTGGGTGCTTCATATATTTAAATATATTTTAGTTATTGAGGTTTCTTGTACTTAATGCAGTTTTCCCTTTTTTATTTTTTCTTGTTCTTTCATGGGAAAAGGGGGCAGGACTAAATGAAAATTAACATTACTGTTTAAATATCACAGACCATTTTCTCTGAGCCCAGTTACAATAACTAGTAATTATAAAAATTGCTTGCCTTCGGCTTCCGGCTAAGCCAATGCTAAACTTGTCCTTTTATTAGGTCTGTCAGACTGAGTTAATTATCTTTATGATAATAGATGTGCCTTACCTCCAACAAAACAAATACACTTATAATTAGCTTTTTAGTTAGAATTTTAATTTATTTATAAAGACTGTTTGTTTTATTTTGCTCTTCCAGTTATAAAAGGCAGAGTGTGGGGAGGGATCATTCCCCATTAATCAGGTTACCAGTCTGCTTATGGTTACATAAAGGCAGAGGAAGAAAAGGGACTCATTGTGTTAAACCATTCAGCTTTGAGTTGACTAGTCCATCACTCCTCTTCAGAGTTACATCAATTCAACTGCAAGGCATTTTATTTTACTTTGCATAGATGCAAAAGCCCTTTTTATCTGCTTCCTCGATATGGCAGTGTTATGGGAGATGTTATATGAAAATACTAAAAAGTATGAATTGGGGCTCTTTTGTATCACAGCAAAAGTGTATGGAAAGTTACAACAGTTTATGTTGGTGCTGTGTCCCCACACTGCTGTTGCCTGTGTTCTTCTTTCATCTCTACCCAGCATGTTTCAGCTAATGACACAAAATGCTGCAATGATGTCTAGGAAGAATCTCCTGAGAGAGTAGAACACATGGAGACATGGAGAAACTTATGCCTTGGTGGGATGCCAGGCAGAACTGGCCGTTGTCATTGATTCCTCTGCTCACTGCCCTTTGATTTGGGCAGATGCCCAAGCCTCAGTTTCCTTACCAGGAAAATGGAAACAACTCCTGAGTTAGGAGGAGCCATTGTTATGAGAGAATGGGCACTAAGGGCTGGCTGAGCTCAGTGTCTGCTCAGTGCTCTTGGAGAGCCTCTGTTTTCATCAGGAGAATCATGGAGAAATGGGGATATGCAAAGAATCTGAAATTAATATTATAATCTAATAATAATTTCTTGGATTCATTTTACATGGAAATATGCACTCTTCTAATTAGTGACAACAGACTTCCTCAATCATCTAAAATTTACTCCTGATTCAAGCCACATAGTGAAAGCACATGTAAAGAAAAGACTTTTCCATACTTGGCACAGTGAACTTCTGTGGGTCCAGCCGCCCCTCAACATTACCACCATCAAGCGTAACTAATTTTTTTCTTTCTTTTTCTGAACACACTGAACTCTTCATTTTAGTCTGAAAAGTGCTATTGACTTAAAGTCTCCTTCCGGCTACTTTTGATCTGCCAAGTAAAGAAATTTTGGCTATGACAGCAAAGGTCTCCTTTGTTCAACGTGAGTACCAGAATGTTTACTAAGGGGTTGGATTTTCCCAGAGTGAGATTCAAGTTGATGACACACCATTAGCAATAAATGTTCTTTAAGTCCATCCCCAGTGAAAAGAAGGAGCTCCATGCTGCCCTTGATGGATAGCACTCTGCACTCTGGCCTTGGTCTCACATACACTAATGGAGGTCATGGTGAAATGTGAGACACAGGCAAAGGCTCCAAGGGAGAATCCCAGTGCCAACCCAAGAACAAGGTCTGGGTACTGAATACTGGGATGATTTATTTCTGGGTATGTGTTTGGAGTTCAAACATCACCAGCTAAAATGTGCTAATATAAGAGCTAACCAAAGCCAAAGCTCTTTGCCGTAGCAGTTTCATCACTTTTATAACAAACTTCTTAAGTCATCCACATAAAATCTGTAGAAGTTACTGTGGGGTTTTGTGGTGATACATTGTATACCCTAATAAATCCTTGCTTGAGGCTCAGAGAACAGAGCCAGCCACTAGATTAGACACAGAGGCCAGGCAGTGGTGGCACACACCCTTAATCCTATCACTTGGGAGGCCCAGATCCATCTGAATCTCTGTGAATTCAAGGCCACACTGGAAACAAAGCCAGGTAGTGGTGGCACACAACTTTAGTCCCAGTACTGGGCAGCACAAAGGCCTTTAATCCAAGGAAGTGATGGGTAAGGAAACAGGAACTAAAGCAGTTCAGCTGAGACCCTTTTGGGTGAGGACTCAGAGGATTTCAGTCAGAGGATTCGTGGAGTTGGTGAGGTAATAGGTGGTGGCTGCAGCTTGCTCTGATCTTTCAGCTTTTACCCTGATATCTGGCTCTGAGTTTTTCATTAAAAGCCCATCTAAGATCGAACAACAGGTTTTCTTATGTACCTCTTGATAATTGTAATTTATTAAAATTTATCCAAACCTTTGTTGAAATATGTTGATTTTTCTTTCAATCTGGGTCCTTCCTAGTCTATAAAACAGAGCACAGATCCTCACTCTGTGATCCTTTAACTAATGTTGCAAATATGAGGCTTTGGGACACTTTTTTTGGTGACCTATGCATTCTCCCTGATCTTACCAAGTAGTAAATTCACTCATTACTTCCATAAATATTGTTTTCAAAGCCCACAGTTGATGCAAAGGACACAGCAGTGAAATGATGGATGCATTCCTTGTCCTCCCCATTATCTCTACCCTGACATGATTTGAGAATATTGAACCGTGACATAAAGACCGGCCTGGAGCAGTAGCACGATGGAGGATGCTGCGCTTACATCAAACCCTGAGGAGAAACAGTATTTGTGTTTCAGAGAAGAGCGTTTAAAAAGAAATGTCATCAATTAGGTACTGAATAATCAGAATTTGGAATGTTGTTGGTATCTTTAGCATCTGTAAATTAAACTAACCTCAAAACAACATCAACTGTTTGGTAATAAAGAAAACAAAGATGGAGTTTAGCAAAGCAATTCAGATTTTTTTTTAACTGTTACAAAATACATATGAACTAATTTTTTTTCATTCAGAAGACACTAATTAGGAAACTTCTCTACATCAGGTAACTTTAGTCATGGGGTATAATTAGTGAGCTCACAGACTTTCTGTGATTGGAACTTAGCATAACTTTTATTATGCCTATGTGAAAGGTGAATTAATACAGAATGAGGTATTCAATGAGGTAAACATGTCTGAACATATTAACCCGCCCCTCTTTCTCCATTCAAGCCAACTAACTGGGATCCCAGCACCCAGCATGCTAATTCAAAATGACTCACACCTAGATAAACCATAGGCTTATGAAGAACCAACTGTTTTCTTCCTTAAATTTTCATTTATTTATTTGCTTTTTATTGTAACTATACATTAAATCAGCAAATGGATAAATTTTGAATAAACAGTGAATTATATGGCTTAGGAGATGGCTCAGTAAAGCTGAGTTGGAATACCCGTCACCCACATGATAAAAACCAGTACTATCTGTCAACCCCAGTGCTAATGGGTGATGAGAAGTCAGGTGGATTCTGTCGCTTTTCTGCAGAGTCAGTCCAGTTTAATAAGTGAGCTTCTGTGTCAGTGAGAGACTTTGTCTCCACAAAATTGGGGAAAACAATAGAGGAGGGCAGCCAAAGTTTACTCATAACCCCTACAGAAACATAGGTGAATAGACACATATGCACAAACATGCACATACTACAGAGGCATGCACACACATAGGTAAACATACACATATGCACACACATACACACACCACATAAGCACATATACACGGGTGAACATACACATATGCACACACTTGCATAACACACACACACACACACACACACACACACACACACACCACAATCATAGTTTCTTCAAAACTGATAGACATACTTTAGTGACAATCAGGAATCAAGGTGAGTTCCCAAAGTGCTAGTTTTGAAACAGCACATGTTCAGGAAGTGTCTACCTGAAAACGTAGTACTCATGTACAGAATCTCAAAAGAGAAAACATATGTAATAAAGAGGAAATGCCCTTTGAACATTGGTTTTTGCCGCAACTCTGGGTGGCTAAGAATAGGAAGACACAGTGTAGACCACAGAGCATTTGAAATATGGAAGCCATCTGTGAAGTAATTTTAATGGATCCCCTAAAAAATAAAAAGTAATAATTTAAAGTCTCAGATTCACAAGAAATTAAAAGAGTCTTCATTTATCCCTCATGAAGAATTCCTAATTCGAATATTTTGGTAAAAGGGATTTGCTTTCACTGCTTCTATGAAGACTAAGTGAATAAACTATGGATGAATGTAAATAGGCCAATTTTACCTTCCTTTTCTTTTTCCTGGGTAAATCATTTTGGAGCTTTTTTCTTTCTGGTACTCTGCTTTGGTGAGCCAATATGATCTCCAAGCCAGTATTCCATTTTCATTTTTTCTTTTGTTTTTGGTTGAATGGTAGGACAACATACAAATAGAACTTATAGTATAATTCTACACTTATATTAACACTTATTCGCCTCCATTTTTAAAAAATAATGGTGCAGCGAGACCCCCCCCCAATACTATTAGGCTATTGTGACATGCCTGCAAATTGCAGTTCCTTTCTTTCTCTTCCACATTTCCTTAGGTGTTGCTTCCACAGACTAGGACTCAATCTAGTTTGTACATCTAGTTCCATCACTGATGCATCCCAGGAATTCATCAGCTAGAGATGGCAAGTGGCCTCGTGTGCTTAGGAAAAGTCCATATCTCTTAAGTCATGATTTCTGCCATCTCCTCAAAACCAGTTGTAGTATCATTTCCCAGGCTCCTCATTCTTGGGCACTATTTCTTCCTAAAGGGTGCCACTCAATTGCCAGTGTGGTTTTATAGGACAACTTGAGGTACATTTCTGGAAACCTCCATAAATATAAGCTGGACTTCATATAGGACTGAATAAAATTCTATACATTTTATTAAAGGTACATGGGCATATGGGAATCTATTCAGAGTTCCTTGATATCTCAGCAACAGCCAGAATTGACAACAGTGAATTTAGGACTCAGTTTCATTGTCTGCTTCTTGAACTTAATGGAAGAATGCTAAGATAAAGGAATAAATAGGTTCAAACAAAAGCCTACACAGAACACAGAATTCCTGTCTAGAAATTTATGGTTGCACGAATGAGCAAAACTTCTGTGCTTAGTTCTCTTTCTATGGATGAATGGTGGCATAGGGTTATGCATACCAAGACAATGTGTTTATCTGAATTGGGCAGAAAGGGAACTCTAACCAAAAGGGATGTCATAGTCTCCCAAAGAGAGATTTTAAATTTTGTTGTCTTTGTGTGTGTGTGTGTTTCTGAAAACCTAATTGTTATCAAGCTAGCATATGGCTCAAATATAATCAAATCTAATTCTCTATATAAACCCAATACAGAATTTTATGTGAGTTTTCTTTAATTTTTTGAATCTTGGAGATGAATTCAAGCATAATTCTCATAAGTACCTGATATATAAGGCTAACATAGACTTTTACCTAATAAATATTTCTATTTAAATATTATTCAGTTAGAAGAACAAAGAAGTTTTCACCCAGGAGGTTATAAAATGATTTCCCAAAGTGATACACCAAATCAATCTGTTGACTTTTTTTGTCAACAGGTAAGGAACCCAGTTGCTGATTTCTCTCAATCATCTACAGATGATCAGTTTTAATGTTTGTAAAAGATGTCCCTATCTGAAAGGTTATCTTCAACTCAAACTAGACATCAATACACACACCCATTAAACATTTCTTAAGTATCTCCTGTGTGCAACACAAAAAGTACATTTCCAACTTATACCCTATGGAGCTTACATTCTAGAATACTTTGGAGGAGATAGTGAAATAGAGAGCAATTAAGTCATTCTCTCAATTTTCAACAAATATGTAATTATCTATTTAAGTCAGGAAATCATTGTATAAAATGTACTAGATGACATTTAAATGCTATTAGGTAAATATTTAATTAGAACCCCAAACTGTACAGTTAGCATGCAAAAATTGGTATGACAGTGTATGCAACAGCACACGTAGGCATATGTCTTCATGTACCTTCACTCGAACTGGATGTCCTTAGGAAAAATGCAGAAATACCAAATGGCCATTACAAATTGAGTAGATCATGACAGTTTCTTCTTTTTCCTCCCCCTCCTTTCTCCCTTCCTTGTCTTCCTTCTCTCTCTTTTGTCTTTCCTCTGCTTCCTTGTTTTCTCTGTCTTTTCGATGCTCTTTCTCATTCTATTCCTTATTTGATAGGCTATCTTACCAAACTTTCTTCTGACTTCTTCATTTTTGTTTAATATGTTTAAGAACTTGGATAGTTAAAATTGACCCCAAACGTGTTTGCTTGCTTTCTACAAATACATTGCCAATAGTGTATTGTGTATGCTGGAAGCCAAAACATACATAGTTGTAAAACATCATGGCACAATGATGTCTGGACATAGTTTTATGAGGTGTGGATTATATAACAAATTGATTGCCATTTATTGAATTGGGTAGAAGTTTGGCTAGATTAACTATGGTGATATTTTAATTGTACTCAAATGTGATTTTATTTGTATGTTAATAAATAAAGTTGCCTGAAGGTCAGAGCTAATAGCAAGCCATAGAAGAAACTGGGCGGTGGTGGTGCATGCCTTTAATTCCAGCTCTTGGGAGGCAGAGCTAGGTGGATCTCTGTGTGTTCAAGGATACAGCCAGCATGGAGACACACGCCTTTAATCTCAATACCAACCATAGAAGACCTGGAGGTCTGTACAGACAGGCAGTGATGAGGAGGTCATGTGGTTGGGTTTACAACCAATGAGAAGGCAGAATAGAAAGTCTATAAAAAAGACAAACAGACAGGAAGTAGGTCTCTTGCTGAAGAGGACAACAGCAGCAGTGAAGGGTAAGGTTTTTAGCTCTGACCTCTGACCTCTTGATTCATCTCTGAATCAGCTCTGTGTTTCTTAATTAAAAAGACAGTTACATCTACAATTAACTACTATATCAAATAGTCCCCCACTAACTACTGTAACAAACAGTCCCATAAAAGCATAATAGTTAAAAACAAAAAGAAGTTTTATTCTTACTGGTGTAAAGAGTCTAAGGCCACTTCAAATAACGAGTACTTGGGATGGGTGGTGGACTGGGATTCTCTGCCTGGCAATGCTGGTCATCATTCACATAGGACTTTCTAGTCAGAAGAGTGGGGATGAGCTTGGATTGCACAGCTCAAGTGCAAACCCTACTTGCTGTGTACCGTTCTCTTATCACAGGACCACACCTAGCCACAAGAACTTGGATGTGTAGAAAAATGAAATAGGCTTTGGTTTCATCAGGCAATGACTGCCATATGAGACATCAGAAATGTTTTCTTAGAACCCAGATGTGAGACTATAGTAGTCACTAATCAAAAACTGAAGTTTAGTGTGACATGCTTACAAAAGCATAAAGTTTGTAGATTAGTATGTATACATACAAAAATATTCACACATATGTAAAAGCTGCCTTGTAATTTCCAAATGTACTACACTAAGGTCAATGGCACTTGAATATTTATGGAATATTAGTTCTCACATTGTGTATGTCTCATAAGGAAATACTTGCATTCAGAGTAATGAGTCTGTGCCTGTGGACAATATAGTACATTTGCATTAGAAATAACTCCAAAGAAGACTTTCAAAGTTTCTTATGCCATTATCAACCCCAAAGCAATGCAGGTCCAGACCAATTAGTTTATGGCTTGAAATTGTTTATTATTAATAAGTCATTGAGGGGGATCACATCATACCAGTCATTTCTCCATATGTCTTTGTCATTATCAGGCACAAAACTGAAGAACTAACTAGGAACAAAGACACAACAAGCTTGGAAAATGGTCTAAATTGGTCCCACATGATACAATTATTTCATGCCTCAGTAAACATCTATGCCTGTCTACGGGTGACAGGTCCAATGGGATCTTATGCTGGTCACAGAATCTGAGACCTTAACCAAGAACATACTAGCCCCATACACTTTGAGTGATGGTGGAATCTGGGCTGTCTATAGACCTGTTGCTGGAAGCAAGGAAAACTCTGAGATTCTTCTGATTGGAAGAGGAAGAAAGGTAACATTCCAAGTCTCTCTCTAGCAGTTCTTCAGGCTAGGCCTGCAGAGATCTGACAAGCTGAATTTACTAAATACTTTTAGATTGTACGTGTAACAAGGAATATTTGCCCCAAATGTATCTTTTGAATTTATTGAAATTAACTTGGATAATAAGAAACACATCGAAATGTTGTATCGAGCTTCCAGTTCAGTGCTCTGTAGGACTACTTCAGTGACTCAATTAATTTTACATGAAAAATTTATACATTCTTAAAATAGAACTACATGTATTTTGATCAGGTTAAAAGCTGTTTTAATATTAAACCTGCTTCCACAAAGTGATAGTATATGTGTGTAGTGTTAATGCGGTTAAAATGAACAGATTTAGTACAAAAAATAATAATGATGATATGCCAGTTTAGAGAGTTCTGGGTTCAGCAAGTTATCTCAGATGATAGAGGTTTTGATTTTATCAGTTGTGTGAATTGTAATTCTCTTAGGGAAAAATATCCAAGGGGTGTTATGTCAGCTTTCTGTATGTCCCTGGGTGTGAACAGCACAGAAGAGTTGATATGGAAAGGGTGTATACACCTAAATCACTGGCATTTCCCTTGCTCCAGTTTTTCCTTTTTTTCTTAGTGAAATTTATATTTTGAGGCAAATTTTGCCTGCCATGAGCCCCCTCTTACTTTTGCATAAAGATCCAAGGACATTTGATCTACTAGAAGGGTGCCATCTGTATACTTCTTTGCTTTGCTACAGCATCTAAATATAAAAATACAATATACTGCAGTCTGAAGGAGAATCCCTTGCCATGGGAGTTTAAGAAAGTATAAGATCTGAGACATATCCGTCCTTCCCTCCATGACACAAAACAGAAAATAGGGACAAGGACCACTAGCTAAATATAACAAGATATTAGCTTTGCTAATGGCTGATCAGGTGCCCAATTGTCCCCCTAGTACAGGGTTCCTGGTAAAGTACGTCAAAGAACATAGATTACAACTCAAGCCTACTGAAAACATTTTATTTTCATTTCAATATAAAGCCTGCAGGGAGAGCTGGGTCAGCAAAACAGACTCCAATTATACAAAGCTAGCCTGCCTCACACATGGTTACTCAAGAGTGAGGGAGAAAGAGGGAGGAGCAGCTTAGGTCTCCTTGAGGGCACTTATCTCAAGGGAGCAGAGGACAGACAAGCAAGGTTCCCTGCCCTGTATAAGCACATCCAAGAAAGCAGGAGCCAAAAGCCCTGATGGATAGGTGTTCACTGGCACCAGCATCCACTGCTGACAGGAGAGTCTCTTGGCATTTGGTTTCCCACAAGGAAAATTCACTCCACACCACCCATAAGGGTGTATAACAGGGTGCAAGTACTGAAGTGAAGTATGGGAGATACTAGAGTGATTGCATCTTTCTGCACGTGCATTTAGGTATTGCTGTGGTGTTCTTAGTCTTAAAATTTACTTCAATTATTTTTTTGGTACTGTTAATAGAGAGGGAAAAAATCTGGTTTGGTGTGAAGCAAAACGTGATGGAAGACCATGGGATAGGTCAGTTCCTGGAGCTATTGAAGGTTTACAATAAGATGGTTGGACAGGATTGAACTAATGGTGTCTCCAAAGGTTACACATGCCTGGCACAGTGCGCTTTTGTGGCAGCGTGCGTCGAGGCAGAGGGGTGGCAGGGGGCGGGGAGGGTAGGGCGTTGGGGGTACAGGACGAGTGGGGGGAGTAATGCTGTCAGTACCTCGCCTACAATTCAGCCTCTGGGGTCTTTATCTCCACACTGGCCTTGCTTTCTCCAGGTTATGAAAAGAGATTTGAAATGAAGCTGAAGGTTCCCTATGGTTACCTGGCTGATGGGGAGGAAGCGATTAGCAGAACGGAAAGCCCCAAATTCTGCCACCAGGGAGATCAATTCTCTGAGGAGAACTTTATCATTTTGCTTATTCAATAAACAGTTATTAAGAGGCACATAGCGATCCTCTGGGGTCTACAGGTGCCAGCTTGTGAGGCAGTGTGATAAAACGTAAAGGCTGACACTTTAGTGGTTCCCTTGGTACTAACGCTGAGAAGGAATTCACACGTGAGCTTCGGAAAACT
>CABHPP010133252.1:32493-50947 GCA_902168425.1 Peromyscus attwateri
TCTCTCTCTCTCTCTCTCTCTCTCTCTCTCTCTCTCTCACTTTCTCTTCCCCCCTCTCTTATTCTCCCTCTGAATCCACATGCTTCTAGTGTGTTCATGAGTGAAAGATGATCCATTGTCTCTATTGTACCAGTGCCAGGCCAGTCATTATTGTAGTTCCCAGGGTTCACAGCTGGGTAAGATTGCTGAATTCTTTTCTCCCCAAGTAGAGTAAACAGAAATTTCCAGCACTCTAAAAGCTAGCCAACAAGAATGAAGCTTCCAGGTCAGAAATAGCTAACTTTGATGTATTCTCACACGTACATAATGTTTTTTGTTGGTTTTATCATAACCTTCCTTTTACTACTATTCCCTCCAGCTTGATTTCTTCCTCTTTTCAAATGATTTCTTTTTTACTTTGTGTCTTTTTAAAAAAGGAACCTTGGTTTTACATGAGAAAATGTATAATATTTTTCTTGGAAGGAATGTGTTTTATTGTGCTTATCATGATAATCTCTGGTTCTATTCAATTTACTACAAATGACATAGTTTTTTTTTTATTTAGAGTATATATATATATATGGTCCCCAACTTGTCTCTTGTGAATAGTGCTGTACTAACCTGGATATGCAGGTCCCTATTTTGTATACTGACATTGATAGCTCTCGTTATATGCCCATGAGTAATATGGCAGGAAGATAGTGCTATTTTTATTTTTTGTGGAAACTCCATACTGATATTTGTGGTTCCTGAGGTCATTTACATCCCATCAACATCAGTACCTGCCATTCTTAGATGTTGAACTCTCTAATGGATTTTGCTACGTTTTTAATAAAATGCCAGCTCTTCTGTTACAAGTCATCTTCTTGGCTCATGAGTAATTTCATAACTGTCATCTGCACTCTAGAATTCCCTGACACTATATGTTCTAAGTCAACTGAGATTTTTGCTCCTTGTGAAGCTTGTTAACTTGATTGCATTTGGAATCGACTAAGAGACACATGTCTCTCAGTGGATCTGTAATATCATGTTTAAGAAGCCCTTCTTTGGCCTTTCAACATGAACTGAGCAATGATAGCTCTCTAGGACTCCTCCCAGCCTTCCATGCCAGAACAGCTCTACTAAGATGTCTAGCTTCATGAACTGGGACACTACTAAGCAGTTAGACTTTTCTATGTACAGACAGCCATTGCTGGAGTAGCCCATATTGTGTGAGACAATATAATAATTACCCATTGTAATATATATTCATTCTAGCTGTACTGTTCCTCTAGGTAACCCTAATATATTCCCCTAAACTGATCTTCACACTTCTCCTCCATGCCTAAAATCATCATTCTCTTGGACCCAATATCTCTTGGCTTCCTCTCTGCTATTTGCTGTGGGATGGTCTGTATGTCAAATGCTCTGATTGGTCAATAAATAAAATACTGATTGGCCAGTGGCCAGGCAGGAAGTATAGGTGGGACTAACAGAGAGGACAGGAAGAGAACAGGAAGCTGAGTGAGGGAGACACTGCCAGCTGCCTCCATGACAAACAGCATGTGAAGATGCCGATAAGCCACGAGCCACGTAGCAAGGTATAGATTTATAGAAATGGATTAATTTAAGATGTAAGAACTAGATAGCTAGAAGCCTGAGCCATTAGGCCAAACAGTTTAAACAATATAAGTCTCTGTGTTTACTTGGTTGGGTCTGAGCGGCTGTGGGACTGGCGAGTGACAGATTTGTCCTGACTGTGGGCCAGGCAGGAAAACTCTAGCTACAGTTATTTGTATCTAAGGATGAAGATCACTTTTTTGAAGTTTTTCTATGTGCATTATCTGAAGTGTTCTGCTACTGTGCTCCCTCAGGTTGCCTGCTGTGGGATATTCTGTATGGCAAATGTGTTGCTAATAAAGCACTGATTGGCCAGTGGCTAGGCAGAAAGTAGGCGGGACTAACAGAGAGAATTAAAAGAGCAGGAAGGCAGAAAGGACTGACAGCCTGCCAGCCACCGCCAGGACAAGCAGCATGTGAAGATGCCGGTAAGCCACGAGCCATGTGGCAAGGTATAGATTTATGGAAATGGATAACTTAAGATATAAGGACAGTTAGCAAGAAGCCTGCCACGGCCATACAGTTTATAAGCAATAGAAGTCTCTGTGTTTCTTTGGTTGAGTCTGAGCGGTGGTGGGACTGGCAGGTGAAAGAGATTTATCCTGACTGTGGGCCAGGCAGGAAAACTCTAGCTACAGTTGCCTTAGATATTTTCATTTACAAAAGCCATATAGAACTGCTCACAAACACATCATTTTTCACCACATGACCTGTTAAATAGGTACTTCCACTCTTAGCTTTAGCAACACTGCATGTCTCAGGAATGTAGAGGTTCACATATAGTTGTCAGATAAAGGCAAACCTAGAAAACAAGTACGGTTTTAGACTATAACTTTATTTTTAAAAGAGGTAATGTGGTACATAGCTCAAGATTTCAGTGTGTGTAAATATGCTATGAATATGGAAAACAGTTGGCAGTTGTCTATCAGACACAACATTAAAAATCACATATTCTAATACTATGTTTGCCCTACATGGTGTCTTCTCCCAACTGCTTGGTATCTTGAAACCTGACCATGTCACGGAACATTTTTGTTTTTCAGTTTGCATTGGAGAGAGAAGAGGAGAGTGGCAGTGATTCTGGCCTGGAGATACAACAGTCCCCTATGTGCTCTCCTTATACCCTTCGCTCTCCTCTATAAACAGTCTTTTTATTAAACCTTGCTCAAATTAGTTTGAATGTGCCATTTCTTTCTTGCTGGGACACTGACTAATACACATGTATGTCCTCTGAGCATTTTTAAATGCCAAGAGTATGCATTTCATTTTGTTTCTACTATGGTTATTAGTTGAGTGTCTATATGTGTTGGGTACTGTAATAGACCATGGGGAAAATGTGGTGAGCAAAATAGAAGAAAACCACTGCCATTGTGAAGCTTACATACAAGTTGACTATGACAATGATAAAAAAAATAAGCAAAAATCACCCAATAAAATGGTTAGCAGAGAGAAAATCTGGAATTTGAAGTGGAGATCATGGGATCTGCATTAAGAAACTGACATTTAAACAAAAACATGAAAGATATAGGAAGCCAGCTGTGACTATTTCTGGAAAAAGGGTATGCTAGTCCAAAAAAGTAGAAATTTAGGTGGTCAAATTTGGATGTAGTGATAAGAGGCCAAGATGATGGCAGAGTATGAATTGAACAGGAGAAGTAAAAAGGATTGATCTACAGGATGATGAGGAACCACTATCAAATGGCAGATTGCATTTGGAGTAAAAGAAAATAGGACATTGGATAATTAGAGGTTTTGTCATAGTGTAATGTAGGTCTTAAATTTGCCTTGTATTTATTTTATAGCTTGTGTGTTCTTTGCATATAGTTTGTCTATGTTGCACGAGTGCACACAGTGATATAAAGCAAACTTACTTAGGACTTCACAGGAATGGTCCAGGCAAATCAAAATGAATTCCCTGACACTAGATGTTCTAAGTCAACTGAAATTTTTTGCTCCTTGTGATGCTTGTTAACTTGATTGCATTTGGAATCAGCTAAGAGACACATGCCTCTCAGTGGGTCTGTAAGATCATATTTTGGAAGCCCTTCTTTGGCCTTTCAATGTGAACTGAGCAATGATACCATGATACCTCTCTAGGACTCCTCCCAGCCTTCCATGCCAGAACAGGTCTACTAAGATGTCTATCTTCATGAACTGAGATGCTACCAAACAGTTAGACTTCTCTGTGTACAGACAGTCATTGCTGGACTAGCCCATATTGTATGAGCCAATATAATAATTATACTTTCTCCTATCATTTCTTTGAATGTATCATCTCTTCTCCAACTATCTCCCCCTAGTCTCCTGTGTTTTATCTCTTCCTGGTATTTTGACAATATATTTCTTCCCTTTCCTTCCTTCTCTCCCTTCTTTTGTCCATCATTCCTTCCCTCTTTTTACTTAAACAACAACAACATCTTGAGTAATGTCTAGGGCCATGAAAATGTGCTCAAGAAACACAAGTTAAATAAACAAACTTAAATTTTAACCTATTTGAAGAAAACCACACAACCAATTATGTTCCATGTAAACTATAAACTACAAGCAACATAATAATAACTCAAATCATTAAGATCATAAACAAATTTAAGTAATCTAGTAAGAGTTATTTGCTTCTACTAGCCATGAGACAGTCATAGGTACAGTAATTCTATGATGCTTGTGAATAACATAGATGAAATAACAATTTGATAAGCTAGTGGTAAGTTTCCAACAATAGTACTGTACTCAGTGAAAACAATGCTAAGCCTAAGCAAACATGCAAAAGCATAAAGAACAAAAAGTATGTAACTTATTTCAGTATATGTCCAAACTTTGTCTTCCATGTGTTTAAAGTTGCTGTTGTGAAAATGGTCCAAAGTACAAAACAGGTTAAAACCCTTGACCCAGAGTGACCTCTGCTGGGGGTGGTGGGCTATCCTAATAATTGATAGCTGTGCTTCTAACTAGGCACAAGACCACATTAAAGCACTGCAAAGTGTTTTGATAATCTTAAATGAAGATGTAAAGCAAATGGGTAATGTGCTATTATCATCAGTTTGAAGGGTATGGTTTCAGAAATTACAGCATTTTTTTCCAAGTCGTCTTGGCTGAGATAGAGGTCCTCTCTGTCCTCTTTTGTCAAGTTAGACTTGATAGATATTTCCAACTATTCATTAAATAATATCTAAATCATAAAGCAATAACCATCATATGACTCTCACATAACTATCTGTTTCTAAAAGAATTATAGCGCGGATGGCTTTTAATGGCCATTTACAATGCCAGAATACTCTTAGGTGATCTCCGGTGGAATCAGTCCAAATTGGTTACCCAGTGGAATTGATCTTTAGTTAAAGGTCAAATTCAATTTTACCTTCAAAATTGAGAAGACTTGGGTGTGAAGGTGGCCTCTTAATAATAATTTTCAGTGGAAATTTCACTCTATAATCATTTAAAAAATCTTGAAGTTGAAAAGGGAATAATACCAGTCCTAGGACACTCTCAGCTTCAACAGGATTGACAGACTGACATGAGGACAATCAGGTGCAGATTGGAATCATTATGGTTCACTCTACATAAAGCTCTTTAAGGAAAATATCTGTGGACTACAGGAAACAAGATTTGCTAATTTAAAAAAAAGATTTAGTTTCCAAATGCAGTAAAGCCTACAGACTAGGAAGATAAGTAGTTAGCAAGTTGTTCAACTTTTTGCATTTCTTTTGCTATACTATTGGTCTTGGGATGCTCAAATGTCTCATTCAGTGAGATGATGATAATCTCTATTCTGAAGAACTGTTATGAAGATAGAAATAATAGAGACATTGTGACAGGACACAGAAACTCAAATGCCAGTTCAGCCATCGTTGTAACTACTTTTGATATCTACAAGATAAATACTACCCTAATGAAAAAAGGAACTACAATTTTCCTTTTCTTGGGGAGAAGTATAATTAAAATTTTTGGGGCTGGAAATTTTATAAGATGGCTTAGCAGCAAAAAGCACTTGCTGCTTTTATAGAAGACCCAGATTCAGTTCCCAGCACCATGTGATGGATTACACTTATCAATTACTCAGTTCCAGGGGATCCAGTACCCTCATCTTACCTCTGGGTACTGGGTACACAAAGTGCATTGAATATATCCAGGCAAACACACCTACACATAAACAAAAAACTAATACGTCTTTGAAACTTAGAAGAACCAAATGTGCTGTTCTATTATCCAGTTCAGAGCTGCAAATTAATATGTGTCTCAATATACTTCCACAACAAATTGAGTCAAATCTGTTCAGGAGATGAAAAGTTCATGAATCACCCAAAGAGAAAGAAAAATTAGCTGACCGATTGACCTGAGAGATAATAGACATTGTAGTTGCCAAAGAGAGGTCAGTATTTCCCAAAGAATTGCTTATGTTGAAGTTAAAGCCATGGCCTGCAATTAAGAACATGGTTTCCAACAAGGCTGGTACTGAGGGCACATTATAAATTATATCCCCTCATGGTCATCTGTCACAACAGCTAGCTCTTTCCCTTATAGAATTCATCACAATTTACAATTATACTTGTGCATCTGTATCATTTTCTACCTATTAACACACAAATTAAATGTCTATAATACTGGAACTAAGTTTTGAGCCTGTAACACAATACCTGCCATACAAAAAGCACTTGGTAGACATTAGATCTATGAGTAAGTGGACGGGTGTGTTTATGAGCAAATAACAATACTAGTACTCATAAATATTCTCATTTGACATATTTTGCTTCAGAAAATATAATACAACAAACTGTACCTTTGTTGACATGTGAATGGCTTGGACACACCATAGTTAAATCAATGGAATACTGTGGGCATAATAACATAAAATTTCCAGCAACACTGTAGCTTGAACACCAAGGATAACCAAAAACTTTTGTTTATCTTATTTCTGAGACATGATAGACATCAAGGCAAATAAAAAAAAAAGAGTGGAAGAAGCTAATTAGACCAAAGTAAAAAATATGAAAGGGAAAAAAGGAACGTATAAAAGGACAGATGAAAAATGTGATTTTTATATCATAGTTTGATCCAAAGTAACACACTCAACATTGTGTTCACATGAACTCAGTCAATAGGCCCAGATAATTTATTCTTTGCAGCCTATGTCTCTTACCTTCTTTTTATCTAGAATGCCTCAACATGTTGATACACCAACACATTTATATCTAGAGACCCCATGGAGTGCCAATTTGCCTGCTGGATCTTATCAATATGTATCTGTTTATGAGACTAAGTGGTAAAGAGACAATTCAAGCTGCCACAATTAGTTATGTAGGTTAAATGCATCAAAGCTAACTTCAAAAGCACAAAATTGCGTTGGTGTTGCATTAAGGAGTAACAACTCAGCACTTCCATTTTTACTACTTTAACCAAGGGTAAGACCAAGTTTGGATTCTCAATTTTTCTGCCCATGTCTTCCATCTGTTCCTAACAAAACTATTTGTTGAAAAGTACAGAAAGAATGAGGGACTCTTTACAGAAGTCTTTAACAGAGATTTACAATGGATTAAGTTACATTGCTGCTACTTACTGACCCAGAAGCTATCAGAAAAACAAATAGTACTGCCAGCATATGCTATTAAGCCATATCCATATTGTTTCCAACATTTGTGGTGGGTATTTGTTATATATTGTCCCTTTCCAGACTGTTTGTAGCTTTCAGCAGTTGGTTAACATAACACACACACACACACACACACACACACACACACACACACACACACAGGGTCAGAGGCATGGAAGAGTACAGATCTTAAGATTAGAGCCATCCACTAGCTTACATTTTTAATATCTGATTATATGGGAAATCCAAGGCAGGTACGGTTGGTTGTTTCATTGTTCTCTTAAAGGCAAGTTAAACTAAAAGACTGAGTGTGCAGTAGGATAAGTACCAGGCTAAGTATTAAGTTATCTTTTTTTTTTTTTTACTTTTATTGATTCTTTGTGGATTTCACATCATACATTCCAATCCCACTTATCTCCCTGTCCCAATGTGACCATCCCCCCTCCCCCCAAAACAAAACAAAATTTAAAAGAAAAACCAAAAACCAACCAAACAAACAAACAAAAAAATGCGAAGAAACACATTCTGGAAGCTGCGGTGTGACAGTGAGTCCCACAGTTTACCTATTATCTTAATGAGTATTATTAACTTGGCAATGAGTCTAGCAAAAGTTCTTTCTCTGGATATAAGAGATGCTTTCATATAAATGCATCATGGCAGTTAGTGACAACATCACAACTGGAATACTAAAGCATAGTTCTCTCTTCAGCATTATAGAGTATATAAATTCTAGCATCCCACATTATAAGACTTGGAATAATATACATTATCTATTAGCTGAGTCAGACATTGTCTTCTTGGATCAACAGAGGGAATAAGAAATACTAGCAGAAAAACATGAGCCTGTTGAATGATAATTACTATCAACTATGAAATCAACATTGCAGTACTATGTGATACATTTATGTCATCTCAAAGCCAACAATCCGTTATACAAAAATGTCCCCAATGTGCATATATTATAAGACTTTGGCACAAGAAAAACTGGGCAAACAAGTTCTGATTCAATCATGATGTGGCTTGCATGCAATCAAAAAGCATAACCTTAAGGAGGTAATTTGCATTCTTCTTTCAATTTTGATCAAAGTCCCAATTAATGTTAACACGTGGCAGTCAGTGAAATTGTACCCTGGAGAATTCCAGAGATACTCAGCAATGTTCCTAGAAGAGCAGTACAGATATATAGCATAAAATCAATATTTACTAGGTATGGAGTTATTCCATTCAAATTTGACATTTATAAGATTATTAGGTTTTGCCAGCCTATTTCTACTTTTACTTGATTTGGAGATCACAATTAGTATCTGAAAAATATAGGAACTTTTCTGGGAATATGCCTAAAGAAAATAAGTTCAACAAGTTGGCAATAAAGTTTAAGTTCTCCTGTGTATGAGCTGGTTTCATGAACCATTTAGAAAATAATAAAGAAAAAGTCTTCACAATTTGATATTTTTAAAAGTAAAATAAAAAGCTTTTCTGCAACATATAAGTGAAAGAATTAAGGGGAAAACTACAAGAAATAGATGAGTCCTTGAAAGCTTTGTTCTCTAAGGCATAAAAATAAATACTGTACAAATATTTATCTTCATTCAAGTCTCCTGAACTGGAAAACACTTTAGATTTGTATGCATACACACATATATGTATATGTAGATATATATTTATACACACAGAAATTATTAATATCAAAATGGAAAGTTTGGAATAGGGCCTGGGAAGGCCAAGGAAGGTCTACCCACATTGGGTACCAGATAAAGTGAGAAATCCATGGAGTCTGCTTAAATGGCAAGAAATTTATTGGGGGATAAAATTCACTACAGCATGGGAGATTTATCATAGGATCCTGCAAAGCCGAGCTATGGTCCACTCTGTTCTTCCACCTGGTCCATCTCAGCATCCAAAAACCATGAGGTAGAGTGCACCATGGACATGCATCTCAGTTCTTAAGCGTCCCAAGAGGCCACGACCCAGGGTGATGTATTTCAAGGTCATAGGCAGGTAGAGCAGTTATCTGCTCCCTATTTAGGGGCAGTGTTTTAAGGTCATAGCCAAAACAGCTAACCACTACAGAGATATTTATATTTATACAAATAAAGATAGAAATAGTCACAAAACTACACAGATATACTTGAAGTTGTGATTGGTTACATCCTTGATAAGCTCATCATAAATTGAAGATATTATAATTCAGAAATGTACTTCCACACCTAACCCAGTGAACACTGTAGCCCAACAACATAGTACACTGTCGGGTACTTGGCTAATTGAAACCAGTGATTCACTGACATGGTTAGGAATGAATCTGAAGTCTCATGAAAATGACCACAAAATCCAAAGTATTTCAGCAAAGGAAAAAGTTTCACTTCTGCAGAAGAGTGTACAGCCATGAAAATCCAGGTAAGCAAATGTACCCAAGAGGAAGTCTGCTTTATGTTCCTTCCAAATACAATGGTCCTGTGACTCACAGTGACTGGCCAGAGCTTGACCTTACATGTTTATGGGACTGGCTAATAAAAGCAACTCAATTTCTGGGAAGAAAAGGAATCTAAGTGGATTTTATTTCAGAAACTGCTGACTGAAGAGGGACTATACCCAAATGACATCTTTCTCAAAATGCAGTGCTGTGGGATAATGCTTTTGTACCCTAGTTTAATAAAACGCTGATTGGCCTGTAGACAGGCAGGAAGTATAGGTGGGGTGAGCAAACTAAAAGAATTCTGGGAAGAGGAAGAGCAGAGTCAAGAGTCGCCAGCCAGACACAGAGGAAGCAAGATGACAAGGCAGAACTAACAGAAAAGGTACCAAGCCATGTGGCTAAACAAAGATAAGAATTATGGGTTAATTTAAGTGTAAGAGCTAATCAGTAATAAGCCTGAGCTAATGGCCAAGCAGTTATAAATAATATTAAGTCTTTGTGTGATTATTTTGTAAAAGGCTGTCGGAAAGTGGGTGAGAGATTTGTCCTGACTGTGGGCCAGGCAGGACACAGGAAATCTTCTGACTACATTGCAGTTTTCTTTGACAATTAACTCTTTTCTAAAAAAGACAGTGTATTTTCTTCACATTTCTAATAGCTGTCATGCTCAGGAAATTTTGTACTATCTCTGGGTAGTCCAGAGAAAGATGGAAATTAGACATTTAAAAATAGAGCTTTTAATTGAATATATATTGCATTATACTAATACAATGCAACTAGAAAGAAATTTTCAAACAGCAATATGCAAATTTTAAACAAGGGATAGTAGAAATGAAATAAAATGAAGTATTTAAATCATGAATCCACTATAAAGCAAAACAATGATGAGTAAAGAGAATAAAAGAAAGAAAAAGCTGTAAATCATAGAAATGAAAAGTAAAGTCGAAAAATAAATATATAGGGTGATTAAACTAGAGGACTCAGACTTGGCAGTAGACAGGAAGGGAAATGAAGGAATTGGTTGATATCTATGAAGCATCAGGGGTAAGGAAGGATTAGATTTGTGGACATGTTATTTGTAGTGTAAAGTCATCATAAATGAAAGACTAGAAAAAACAAATGGGCTAGAATACCAAACTGAGTTATCAGTATTAGCTTTGAGATGAAAATTGCATAAGCCAACTGTGACAGTTAACTTTAGGTGTCCCATTACTTGTAAACATTGCTCTTGAGTGTGTCTGTGAGGGTATTTCTAGAGGAGATTGGCCTGCCAGCTGGTGACTTCCTCAGTGTGGATCCTCAGGCCTTTGACACTGGCCTGATAATTCCAGCATTCTTTTTTTGAGTTTTTGAAGCTTGCACACATGGACAGAGCCGTATATAACAGGCTTCCAGTATCTCCCAATCCAGAGGCCTGTTGTGGGACTCCCAGTACCTAATAACTACTGTCAATTCTCTAGATAAATCTTCTCCTATATCGATATGTATATTTCTGTATCTATTGGTTCTCTCTCTCTCTAGAGAACCTCAGTTCTTCTCTCTAGGGAGAACCCCAACAAGTAACAATTATGAAATTCTTAAAAAATCATATTTCCCCAAAATATTGTCAGCGAAAGACAATTTAGGTGGTTTATGGAAACAGCAAAAATCATTCTTTTGTTATTAAAACTTTTTAGGAACATAGACAATACTTTATGAAGCTGACAAAGCATTGATCTCTAAACTTCAAAAATAGCAAACTAAAGCATACCATATAGTAATTGTGTTTAGGATTATTGATTGAAAATCCTCTAGAAAATAGTACCAATTTTTGTCTAGTATTTTAAAGAAGCAATATAAAATAATGAAATGGACTGGGGCCCCAAACTTCAAGGATTTCTATGTGTTATATTAGTTATATCAATATGTATATGCTATATGCAGCATATATATATATACATATATATCTCAATATTATCAGAAAAATTCAATATAAATATTCTGAAAGATGTTTAAAGGAATTTGATAAAATAAAAAAGTGTCCAGTTCTAATAAACAATTGAATAGACTTTTTTTTCACAGAAGTAGGCATGCGTACATGTAGTAGTAAAACAACAGCAGACAAATTCCATTCGATGACCACAAGAACTGAAACAAAATAAGCAAAACAATATATAGAGTGCTTATTTCTTTAGACAATACAGTATATGAAATAAAATATAATTATAAAAAAATCAGCATAGTTTTAAAACTATAAGAGTAGTAGAGAGGTAAGATGAGGCCTTATTTATGATTCCAGAGAGGATGCCTGTTCCAATTTACCCTTCATAGTTGGTAGCCGAATTCTAACTCAACTCTGTTGCCTCGTCTCACTTTTTCCCATCTGCTATTATCCTCCTTAGGATTCCACTTTATCCCTTTAGTGACAGTTACTCTTTCTAAACTGTTTGGAAGTATCTCACGCCATGAGTTCAGAGTCTTGCTACGTCTTCCACGCTTCCTCTGATCCAATGCTCTCACCTCACTAAAGGAAAAACAAAGAAAAAAAATTGTCATTGAAAACATATGCTATCTGGCTGCATCGTTCCATGCTTCCTGCTGGCCACCACACACAGACACACAGACACACACATACACAACATGGCCTGTTCAAAAAGTGTCTTTCTTTCTACCCAGACTCACTCTCCAATGTGTTTTCTGAAAACTCTTCCTTCCTTCTTCTCAAAGGCTTTGCTTGTTACGTATTGAAAGCTGACCACCAAATGGAGCAGTCACAGCCTAGAGTTGAACAAAGGCTCCTCTGTGAAATCTCTTCTGTTTATAAATTAACAGTGATATGAAGATACAAAATATTTCTATTTCATAGGATTGTCATAAGAATTGAAAAGAATGTCTCTATATACTTTATAAGAATAAGGAAATGTTTAACAACAACAAAAAAAAATCCTTTTCCTCCTAGATATTTCAAATCTACTACTGCATTTATTTCCAATCAGCATTGTGCACCTTTGGGGTAGGGGAGTATAGCAGCTCCATGTTCTTTTCTATTCACCAACAAGAGTTCCTCCTCATATTCACAGAAGACAAAACAAAACAAAAAGCAAAGCCTGCCTTCTTCCCCTGCTTCTGTTTGTCCTTCCCTCTCCACACCGCTCCAAACCTGGATTCTGTTTCTTCAGTGCTGCTGCACCTGTTCCTGTCAATGTCAGTGATGATGGCCTTGTAGTTAAATCCAATAAATAATTTCCAAGCCTTATCTACCTGAACACTTGGCAAGGTCTGACACTATTGACTGTCCCTTCTTTCTTGAAATGCCCTCTTCCTGGGACTTATCTATTCCCACACTCTCCTTTCTTACCGTATACTCCCCTGCCCATCTCATTTCCTTCTCCTTTGAGTCTCTTTCTCCTTGCCCTACCCTTTAATTATTGGTGTTCTCCAGAACTCTGCCCCGAACCTCTTTGAATGCTTATTTTAAGGAATTTTCCTAGCTAATATTTTCTTCTTGCAGGACATCAGTTTCTGGCTCTTGCTTGGTAGATGTCAAACTGTGAATCTCATCCAGAATTCAGGAGACAGGCGATCTACGACCAAGACGTGGACTTTTATTCTTTCACTTAATGGGTGGATTACTGATGGAGAGATATTGTTTCTTGTCTAAACTTCAGATATATTATTTGTAAAATGCTGTTGCAAGTAATGTAAAGAACATGTGCACTGCTTTTAAAAAATTAGTGACACATGGTAGACACTTATATATTCCATGTTTAATCTGAGTCTGAGTATTTCTTTTCAGCTCAAAGACAGTGTCTATTGGCTACTTGATTAAACTGTTTTATCATTCAAGAAAAATCATAACTCATGGCCTGAATATATTTCCCTAATATTCTCTTGTACATGTTTTCCTAACTCATTGAATCTCATAGTTATCCCACAAATGCCTCATGCTCAACACTTTTCAATAGTTAAACATGTTTTTAATTCTCTGTACTTGTAGTTAAATCACAATTCCTATTAATATTATTTATTGATGCTTATTTAATTGTCCTTGGTCATTCTCTTTGAAACCTGTACATTTTGTTAATATCTTCGATGAAGCCACTTTCACATACTTTAAAATTAACTACATGAATATTTTGCATTTTAACGAGTTTATTATTTTTGTTATATCCTTTTATCTTGATATTGTTATCTTACACTTGGTAATTGGGTACTCAGCTTATAAAAGGTTAAGATTTTATTTATTTATTTATTTATTTATTTATTTATTTATTTATTTATTCTCTCACACAATACATCCCAACTGTAGCCTCTCTTCCCTTCACTCCTTCCAGCTCCCCTTCTAGCACCCCTCTCCCCCAGATCCACTCCTCCTCTGTTTTCCTTCAGAAAAGAGCAGTCCTCTCCAGGATATCAACCAAACACAGCATAACAAGATGCAATAAAACTAGGCGTGAACCCTCTTATCCAGGCTGGATGAGGAAACCCATAAGATTTTTAAATGTTCATTCAGCAAACTTGCTTCTTAGGTGAGAGTTTTCATATAGAGTAGTAATAAAATTCATCAATTATTATGACTTAGTTGCAATACACAAGTAATTTAGAAGCTTATAGGGATATGTGTATGATATCTATTTTGTATCTGATAGCCTATGGTCGGATAATGTGGTCTTTATATTGACTCTACTTCTGAAAAAAATTAAATCTGCATTTTAATACAGTTCATAATTTCTGCAAATAGTTAAGAAATTTAAAAATCTATATTGTTATTTGGGGGTATGGGTTTATATATGGCTATTCATTGTAAAATAATCACATTCTTTACATTTTATTTTTATTCATTATCTTTTTAATTTTATCTGTCAAAACTGAGATATTTATATCTGATTTTACAAGGACAGAGGCTTTATCAGTTTTATTCATTTTTTCTCAATAGTGTCATCAATATTCTTTTATCTTAAGATAGTTTTATTGGCGGCATAAAACAATATTATTTTTAGACATTCCTACTAAATTTAGCTTTTTATTATTACAAGATAAGAATTTATGGCCCTACACATGCTTTAGGTCTTATGATACATTTTGCTAGTAAGTTAGTTAGCTTAACTTTCTTTCATTTGACCTTTGTTTCGTATGCCTTGTGTATCATTTTACATAGGACTTTCCATGTCTCTGGTCCTCAACCATGTCTCTACAAAAAGTATGTAGTGTTGTGTTAGAGATCCAATTTTGTGCTGAAGAGATGGCTCAACAGTGAAAAGTGCTCCCTGCGCTCAGAGGACCTCAGTTCAGTTTCCAGTACCCACAATGGGTTCCCACACCACTTAGAAGTCGCTCTGGATCCAGCGCCCTCTGCTGGATTCTTCTAGGCAGCTGCAGTAATATGCAAATATATAGAAACACACATATAATTAAAAACTAAATAAATCTAAAAACAACCAAATCCAGTTTAGCACTCTGTATCTCATTTGATTAGCGCAGCTCATTGGTTAGCTGTTGTTGTTATATTATCTATTTCTACCATCTTCCTTTCACTACACGAATTTTGTTTTGCATTTCTCTTCAAAACTATTATTTCCCTTCTTGATCATTTGAATGTATAAAATATTATTATGTAAATTGAACTTTTATAAGTTCTAAATTAATATCCTTATCCCCTTTGAAAATAGCTTAAGAACTAACTGGGTGTGGTGGTGCATGCCTTTGATTCCATGCAGAGGCAGGCAGAGATCTCTGTGAGTTCAAGGCTAACTTGGTCTACAAAACAAGTTCTAGAGAACAGCCAGGGCTGTTGCACGGAGAAATCCTGTCTCAAAAAAAAAAAAAAAAAAAAAAAAACCTAAACAAGCACAGAACTTGTTACAATTAGTTCACTCTTTCAATTATGTACTACAGCCTTGTCATGATTTAGTTCATTTTTATTCTTCCTTGAATGCATGCTTCAGAATTTGCCTGAGTTCAGTTTTCTTTGTGTCAACATCTCACATCTGTTCATCTCCACATGGCTTTATTTCAGACATTCTCCAGGACGGGTTTTCCTGGTGATGCCATTTAAGTCAGCTGTCATTTTTCTGACCTCTTTCAGACACCCTGCTACAGCTTCATTTCCTGCAATGTCATTCTGCAGAATTTTTTGTTCCTCATCTGTTGGACATCTGTTCCCTACCTCTATGTTGGTTTTTAAACCATTTACATTATTTTTAGTATACATTCATATATATTTTAAGAAATTTTGAATCATTATTTTAGTTAGGACATAAAATGATTGTTCTCATGCAATTTTCATACATACATATGTATATAATTATGTTTTGTTCTTATTTACTCCCCCACTGCCCTCCTTTCTACTCCCTCCCCAAATCTTGCTTCAAATAGTCTTCTCTTCTGTTTCCTTTATACATGGATTTCATTACTCCCTTCTTCTTGTTCAACCTGAATATATACTAATTAATACCTCAGTAGATAAGTCAAAAAATGTGATCAAACAGCAACATATTCAAAGGCAGTTGAGTATGAAATCCGATGTCTACCAATGTTGTGATGTTTCACTTCTTAGCTGTGGGCTCAGATAAATCATACATGCTCATATAGCTGGAGTTTTTCTGTGTCCCACCTGGTCTGCAGCTGCTCAGACCCAAGTAAACACACAGAGGCTTATATTAATTAAAACTGCTCAGCCATTAGCTCAGGCTAACTATTGACTAGCTCTTACACTTAAACTCAGCCCGTTTCTGCTAATCTATATGTTGCCACATGTTTCATGGCTTTACCTGTGTGCCATTACATGCTGCTCCCTGGACGGAGGACTAGTGTCTCCTAACTTAGCCTTCCTCTCCCAGAATTCTCCTCTCTGCTTGCCCTGCCTATACTTCCTTCCTGGCTACCAGCCAATTAGCATTTTATTTATCAACCAATCAGAGAAACACATATTCACAGTGTACAGAAAGACATCCCTCCATCATGCTCAAGTCCTAGAATTCCCCTTTCTCAAATGGTCATGGTAGTTCCATTCTCATGGGCTAATTCCTCTAATAATGCAGAATGAAAGAGCATTCAGTATTAACTTAGAGCCAAGGTCAGAGATGCTCTCCAAAGGTTGTGCTAAATGGTTTTTAAAAGTGCTGTTTTCCAGCACCTAATGATGATCAGATGGGAATTTTACAGGACCTGTTAGCATCATCAAGGTCCCAGACATGGACCGATAAATTAATTAAATTAATAAGCAAAATATACCACACTATTGGATATTTGGTATGTCTTTTTAATAATTACTTTCATAGTTTTTCCATCTTTATTTTAGCTCTGCTACTGTATGTTACAGTTTTGATTCAATTCTGTTTAATCTGCTAATGGACACAATAGAATTTAGATTCATAAATGTGTGTTTTCATTGATGTTCAAAAGACTATTATCTCTTTAAGTATGTCCTCTCTTTTATTTTGTCCATCTGGACTTTCACTATATATATGATAAGACTATTCATATTATTCTTTGTATCTCTTCACCCCTCATTTATATTTTCTGTCTTTTTTCCTCTCTACTTTCTATTGACATTTGATCTATATTCTAGTTCATTAATTCCCTCCTTAACTATATCCATTGAACTGTTTAACCTATCTAATCAATTAAAATTTCTAGTTCTACTGATTTCTGTTTAATTTTACAAGTTATATAATCTAAAATGTGTTTTTGTGTACTAAACTCAAGTACGTTTAATGATTTTGTTTCTATTACAAGCTATCTCATGCTGTTTCTATTTGTACACTATGTCCAAATTTTCATACACTGACAATTTTTGCAAGAGTTCATGGAGTTTTTTGGTTGTTAACGTTCTGGTTGATATTTGTTGATTGATCTGGTTGGTTTTTTTTTCTCCTTTCTACTCACTCTTATCAAAAGAGCTTGCTTTCCTGTTAGGCCCCTTGAATTTCACCTTGGTTGCTTGAATAAGAATTTTCAGTTTGAGTTATCATGAATTAAAAACTGCACCAGTACCCAACAGCAAGAGTACCTTACATTTCTGCTATTACTCGGTACCTAGACTAGGCAAAGGAGAGTCAAGCTTTTCTCCCAAGATCCTTCAGTTTTCCAATGGCATATATTAATATGTTCTTTTTGCCTCCTTCCTTCCCTCATTTTCACCCTTTCTTTGTTTGTTTCTTTCTTTTCTTTTTATCTCTTCTCTGTTTTTCCACACACACATTTCTTAAAATATCTATCAACTTTTTTATGGTTCTAATAAAATTAGAAGTTCATTTTCACGGTTTCCCCAGTAACTCTGACCCTGGTTAAAATAATAATCAATCCCACTGTGATCTTATGACTCAATATCACCCTCACATTCTATACACATTCTATACTCTATACTCTAGGTATTTCCAATGCTTTACTTTGTTTCCCTGGGTCATGCATTGCCTTCACTCTTGATCCTTGACCCCTCTCCCTTTTCTGATATTATCACTTGTCACACATCTCTACCCTCTACTTAACCCCCTATTGCTGACTAAGCAATACTGAATAGAGTCTGTTTGTCTTTCCTGACTATTTTAATCAACATCTATCAGTAAATCCCTGACCTATTAAGTGAAACATCTATTCCATATACTTTTGTGTACCACTGTATCTATTTATTATAAAATTGTCATACTTTATTGTAATTACTGAAGACGTGATCACATTCTCAACTATACTGATCATCCATGGTAGCAAAATACTGTTTACTTTGTTTATTATTGTATCCCAGGTACATAACCAAATGCCTTGCCTTTGGGTGCTCAGCAATTATTGAATGAATGAATGAAACTATTTACAGTTTTATAAATAAGAGCTCAGAGCAAGAATAGAAATGAAATGGCCAGTATGTACCCAGTTTATGATGCTAATTATTTCTTTATTAA
>CABHPP010133254.1:0-25496 GCA_902168425.1 Peromyscus attwateri
GGGGGGGGGGGGGGTGTCGTGGAAGTAGTTGGTCCTCAGCAATGGATGGGCTGGATGAATAGCCGCACCAGGGCTGTGCGGGCAGTGTGTGAGCACTGGGGAGTGGAGGGGAAGGGGTTAAGGAGGAGATTACATTGCTGGCATGAATCGTGGTCCTGGCGCTACATTCATTATTGTCTCTGGTCGTAATGATGTGGAACTGTCACTTGCTACCGTGCCTGGTCCATGGGAGTAGCCAGGGGCTGGCCTGTGGCTGTTATTTTCAATTCCGAAGGACCTGGCTGGAGTTGACAAGGGACAACTTTGTAAGGCCACCTGGGCCGAGAAGCCGGGGAGCTGGCCTAGGAGCCACTTCTCGCCTTAAGACGCTCAGCTCAGAGGGCTAGGACTTGACCTCCGCTAGCGACATTAGTTGGTGTTCGTGTTAGATGCTCTCCTACCGGGAGAATCAATCCTGCTTTTGTTGGGTGGAGAACTGCCTCTCAGAACTTTGCAAACTTTTATCTTTGGGGGAAAAGGGTGGGGTGTAGTCAACAGTTTTGTTTCTCCGTGCGTTTGAGGAAAATGCTTGGAAAAAGTACCAATTCCTTTGTTAGATGTCCTGTAGCTTCCCAGCCCCCTTCCCCTGCTCTTCTAGTTTTGCATACTTTACTAGTAATTGCCCTAATTCAGCTGATAAAAGCTGACTTTGTTGAGTTAAAGAGTATTAGTACAACGGAATGTGTAATCTGGATAAACAGTTTCTGTGTTTAGTATTGTCAGCTCTCTAATTTAACTGTACAGATGGCTTAAGTCTCTGTTCTGTATGGATTGTTTTAAATAATTCTGCTGGCTAATAGAATTCTCCACCGAGCACTAAGATATTTTAACTTGGCGTTAATATTCTGTTTCCCTGTAACAGCGGAGAGACCGGCAGAGGATCTATTTACATTTAGTGCGTGTGCATCTAGTTGCTTCTTAGACATCTGCCAATCAAATACACGTCATTCTGCAAATCCACCTCGAAGCCTTCATGCCCCTTTCTTAGTGGAGGAGAGAGTTGTTTGGATAAGTAAATGCTGTGAAAGACATTTGGTGGCTTTCAGCAAGCAGCAGCTTCTGATGTAAATAGGAATGGTCACTTTGATGAGAAAATAAACTGTCAAACAAGACATGCTTTTAAGACTGGCATTTAATTACCACAGGAGGACCCTTCCTCCCTTAGCAAAAAGCTTGGTCTTCTAGTAGGTCCTCGTTGGATATTGGTTTCATTTGAAAAAGAGAGAGAAAAGAGAAACAGGTAGAGATTGGTTACGTAAAGAGTATATTTTTAGGCTTGAAAAATTTTAACTGTAGACTCTTGTTAGAAATAGGATGTTTGAAGACAGACATTTCAATTGCCTAAGTCACGTCTCTATAGATGCTGCCTGGTCAATCTTGATACTAGACTGAACAGGGTATGCCCATTTGAGTCTGGGAGAGAGCAATTTGAGCATTTAAAAATTGGCAAGAACATATCATGCATTTAGAAAAAAAGGTTTGTTATGCTAACTCATAGTTAATGTGAAATAAACCAGCATAATTAAAATATTTTCACATGAAAACTCAATAATTTATGAGCTGCATCTATTTAGCTAATACAGCTGTGTCAGGGTCCACAACACATTCTTAAGGATTTCTCTTGATTACTGAAGTCTTTCAGTTATTTGTCTACTACTTATACTTATTTCAAAGAAACTTTGGTCAGTTCAACTTTATTGCGGAATGCTTTTTATGACTGTTTCTTGAATGAAAATTGTCTCCTACTAGAAAGGCCTTTTCAAGAAACCATGTTATCTGGGAGGAAATGGTCCTGGTCTAGCTGTTGAGACCTTGACCTTAGCAACTCTTGGCTGGTTGTTTACTCCAGCTGCTGCTTCTGTGTGTTCCAAAAGTGAGGCAGTGGGAGCACCCTTTCTCCTAGGGTGCTTGATGCTCAGTCCTCAGAGCATGCACAAAACCTAGAGTCTATAGTGTTCTGGTCATACAGAAATTTTCTTTTGGCTTCTTGTGAAGGGAAAACACGTTTTCAAAGCCTCGGAGTGTCAGATGGTTTGCCATGAAGCAGTCTGTTATCAACACAGCGCAATTATTTGTTTTAAATCTGTGTGTGTTGTCTTAGCAAAAGTGATTTAAGTACTGAGTTCTCCAGGCCTCTACTGAGGGCATTTCAACTGGGAAGTGTTGGTTAATTTGGAGTTGTGAGAAGCCTTATCCAGGGATGTGGTACTTTAAAATAGCTGACAACATACAATTGTCCTGGGCATTTTTTCCAATAAATACAAAATAAAAAGTACCAAATTTCATATTTGTATAAGTTAAATTACATTAAAACAGTTCTATAAAATTGGGATGTCAGATGATTTGTCTGCTTATATTTAGGAGAGGCATTCTTAAGTGTTTTGGGCTCATAAATGTAGCTGAAGTGTGTGTATTTAACACAAAGTAATTGCACAAAATTAGTAATGGCACAAGCATCATAATTATTATTGCTAGTAGTAGTATTGATGTTTTACCTGTTGCACTTGCTGGTGGATTAATGAACAAGAGCTAAGAATCTCCAAATTAATACCACCGCTGTCTGTTTGTTTAGGAAACAACTTTCATTTTTGTAAGTTCTGAAATGGACTACAGCTTCTGTCTGTGCCATTTACATTTTAAAAACCAGTACCCTGGCAGACTGGAAGTACCTGTATTCCTAACTTCATTTTTCTCTTTTTAATGTAACCCTGGCAGGCCTTTAACTCACTCCTTAAGTGCCCTTGGACTCCTGCTCCTCCTGGCTCCACCTTCTGGGTGCAGAACAGGCATGTACCCCCACACCCAGCTTATTTTCAAAAAAAAAAAAAAAAAAAAGGAAAAGAAAAAGAAAGAAAAAACCCTGAAAACTTTTTCATTTGTCAGCTTGTGAGTTTCGCACAGCCTTTAGTTTTAAATGTGCATAAAAATGTAGGGGTAAAAATATTGAAATTAAGTCCCTGACAACACCCTCTAACCACACAGCCTTAACTCATCCACCACACCCTCTCCACTCCCAGATGCAGAATGGGAGCTGACATATGGGACTTGCCCTGTGCCTGGAAGGTCAGCTGCCTGTGGCTCTGTCAGACCTTCTTGGGTTCTAACTCCGAGTGACTTCAGTCCACCAGAATTCCTTCTTGAGGGCCCACACAAACCACACCCAGTCCGGAGTCAGCTACTGAGTTCTTGTGGTAGACACATGCTCTGGGTTAAATGGTTGCTCTCTCTCTATATTCTCAGTAATGAGGTTACAAAAGGATTTCTTGGTTGGATGTTTATTGTCACAAAGTGGTACTTGAGTTAATTATACTGTCCTATAAAATTTGCTTTGGTTTACCAGAAGATTATAGGATATCCAGTGAAAGAGGGGCTCTGATACTTTCTTCCTTTTCTCACCTTAAAGCCTCTTTTGAAACATTCATTACAAATTTACTGACATGCACAGTTTATTTATTTTGTGATTTTAGAAGAGTTTTTATTTTCACAATTTCATACATGTATACAATATATCTTTTTCACATTTCATGCATGTACACAATTTCATGCATGTATACAATGTATCTGGATTATTTCTATCCATAGCAGCTCTTTCTTCCTTCTCCCCATGGACACCCCCAACACACCCCTTTCTATGTTCATGTCCTCTCCTGACTGATCTTACTGGCTTGACCTTGTACAAGTCTTGTGCGAGTAAACGTAGCTGCAATGAGCTGCAATGAGTTTGCGAGTCATGTGCAGATGACTACATTTAATAGCATTCTTACCTTCTTTCCACCCTCTCTTTCTTAATGTTCCATGCCATGGGTGGCATGTGTGGACAGGTTGTGTTGTAAATATTCCAGTTAGTGCTAAACATTCGCTGAACATCATTGCTGACTGTGTAGTACATATTTGTGCGTATACATTTGTGTACTTATTGAGCTGGTCCAAACAGTATTGCTGTCTAGATGTCTAGATACTGAGAGAGTAGCAAAGAACCTTTATGGTGGTCCTGCTACATGGAAAATGAGAGAGCAAGCATTTGGAGTGTTCAGAGACACTTTTCTTGTCCACTGAAGGCATGATTATTGCCTACTGGCTTTGACAGAAATTATGGCCAAGATACAACAGTTACTATGACTTTCAGAGTATGTAGCTTCTCACAATTTTTTGTGATGATACATATGTATATATTACATATGTATATCAGTTTGCTATGCATATATTTAGTATTTATATTTAGGCATGTGTTTTCATATTCTTTGTCTGCACTGGTATCTTATCCCCTCACACCATGGCCATTATGGCCAGTAATTATAGTAAAATGTGACCACACATGGGAAATACTCAGCAGGTCTGTTTAACCAGATTCTGCATTTAGTAAAAAGCTACTCTCACAATAAGATTAACAAGCTAATTCATACAAGAATATAAAGTAATTCATAAGAAAACGTAAAACTCACCCTTTCTCAAAGAAAACAATCAAGATAATTACTGTAAATTTATATGTGTGCTTTTGCCTGAAGACAATCTGGATAGATCATTGTAAAACACTGAAATAAAGAGCAAAGCACTCACTTTTGTGTCAGGTGCCCTCTAAGAGCAAGCACATTTTGGTAGCAGACATGTCTCAATTTGAGTCTGTTTTTCTTGCTTACTGATTCAAGATGACCTTGGTCAATTTTTTGAACCATGTTGAGGGTTACATGAGGTAATGTGAATAAAAGTCACTCTGGAGAACTGTAAGGCACTGGGGTTGTGACCAATTTGACTGATGACTATTCTGGACCTCCACTCATCCCTCCCCACTAAAGAAAAGAGATGGGCATTTCAGCTTCTCAAAGTGACACTCATAAGTGACACACGAGGAGAAGGAGTTTCCAAGGGTGAGTAGACAACTGCTGACCGTCCAAGGTCATGGATTCCATCCCTTCCTACCCCTACCAGAGACTTGCTGTGTGACCTTGAGGAAGTCAAGTCTTACAAAAAAATTTCTATGGAACTGGTGTGAAAGTAACCAACTTGTTATCATGTGTGTAATGTAGGTGACCCATCTGAGCTTTTCAAAACAGAAATATGCGAAACATGTTTGAATAACATGTAGAGAAAACTGAGAGTGGTAATCAACAATGATTATTTGTAGAATGAATGAATACCTTGCAGCTGAGGAGGTGGCTCAGTTTGTAAAGTGTCTGCTGTACAAGCGTGAGGACCTGAGTTCGGATCCCCAGCACTGACATATCTGTAACACCAGAGATATAGGGGAGAAGCCGATGGATCTTTGGAACTTACTGGCCAGCCCAGTCTAGCCAATCAGTGAGCTCTTGGTTCAGTGAGAGACCCTGTCTCACAAAACAAAACAAAACAAAACAAACAAAACAACAAAAAACACAAAACAAACACATTCACATATACACAAATTGTAAAAATAAAATTTTAAAAAAAGAAAATCTTCAGAATTTTTTAAGGAGTTTCCTGGAGTTTCTATTATCTGGTGAACCTGTTCAGAGAAAAACCTAATACTTGTTTGTGACTCATTGTGGAATGGAGATTAGAACTCCATATCTCCACCTATTCTAGTGGTTAAGCTGTGTCTTATGCATGGCTTAGAGAGCTCAGTGAAGAGAAATGGGTAGCAGTGGAGTGGTTGGTGAAAATTTATTGCACGTTTTATAGTCACATTTTCCAACCATGTATGTTTCATTACATACACAAATTTGAGAGTATGAAGACCACTGATTGTCATTTCTCCCCAGCCATATTTTTATCAATTTAAGGAACAACAACAAACTCGACTTATACTCTGTGTAAACACTAGCATCTTAGGAGCCTAGAGAAACACTCTCCAAGGACCTCACCATCTAATGCATTTCGGCTCTTTCCTGTTTGGGTGAAAACTAGAACTGTGAGCATCACTATCATGTTTTGTGGGATTCTGTTTTAGTTACAACCTGCTCTTTTGTAATTCACCGGATTCTAGTCTGTGTTCTCTGGTCCTGCATATGGGACTTCTGTTGCCTGTTTGCTTTGTTTTCTTCCAGTAACAAACACCTTGAGAGGAGAAAGAATACACTCCTCGTGGATCTTGTACTTTCTTCTCACACAGAGCCTAACATGATGGCTACCATGTAAATACAGAAACACTCATTGAGAGAACTGATTTGAGGGCAGTCCCCATGCCCTCCATCCCACAGCCCATTCCGTAGACAAACATCCTGCCCATAGTTTTTTCCCTCCTAACCCACTTGGTCCTCTCCAGTTGCATGCATTCAGCTCCATCAGCTAGACAGTCCTCTATTCACGCCTTTCCTGAACTTACAAAAAATTCTTGTTGTTCAAAGAAGCCCTGTAGTGTGCTAGGATCAAACAAGATAGGATGTAAAACATCAGACTACCTAGTTCTTAGCTGTTGAATCAGGGAAGTTAATTCTTTCAGTTTACTCACCTATTAAAAACCCAAAAGAGCCGGGCGGTGGTGGCGCACGCCTTTAATCCCAGCACTCGGGAGGCAGAGCCAGGCGGATCTCTGTGAGTTCGAGGCCAGCCTGGGCTACCAAGTGAGTTCCAGGAAAGGCGCAAAGCTACACAGAGAAACTCTGTCTCAAAAAAACAAAACAAAACAAAACAAAACAACAACCCCCCCCCCCCACAAAAAAACCCAAGACAACTTACCTCAACAGAATGGGTTTGAAGATCAACATATACAGAGAGCATCCAGTGGGAAATTTTGCATATGCTTAATGTTCAGTAAATGCTTGTGCTCCAGTGTGTTGATGCCTCCTTTACGGGTGAATATGAACTGTGCTGGCCAGTTTTTTGTCAACTTGACACACTTGGAAAGGAGGGAATCTCAATTGAGAAAATGCCTTCATAAGCTCCAGCTGTAAGGCATTTTCTTAATTAGTGATTGATAGGAAGGACCCAGACTATTTTGTGTGGTACTATTCCTGGGCTGGTGGTCTTAGAATCTACAGGAAAACGAGTTGTGTGGGCCATGAGGAGCAAGTCAGTAAGCAGCAGTCCTCCATGGCCTCTGCATCAGCTCCTGCCTCCAGATTCCTGTCCTGCTTGAGTTCCTGTCCTGGTTTCCTTCCATGATGGACTACAATGTGGAAATGTAAGTCAAATAAACCCTTTCCTCCCCAAGTTGCTTTGGGTCATGGTGTTTCATCAAAGCAACTGAAACCCTGACTAACACACTAACAAAATGAAAGGGACTCCTTTTCGAGGTTCATCCTCTATGATGCACAGGTTAGACAGATATATCAGCTTATGTAATTATTCTCTTGGCAAACAGATACTAGTTGCACTCAGCTTTATAAAAGGTTGATTCTCAAGTAATCAGCCCATGACTGGTTGTGTGGTGCTGCCGTGGAGTTACCTTTAGCACACTGCATTTGCCTTACTAATATTTAATGGATAAGTCTTTCAGGCTGTTGTGGATGGTGTTCTTCTGCCAAATAACAGCCCTTCTCCCAATGACTTTGCCACTTTAGACAATAGATTAAGAAATGACTTTGAAACTTGTATTTTAACAAAATGAATGGAAAGCAAAGGTGCGGCCCCTAGTTATGAGCAACAGGGCTTGTTATTTTGATGTGCCGCGTGGACAAGTCATTAAATGCAGAGAGTGATGCATCTTTATTGAATGGGAATAATGGAAGTAACTGATGAATGTGAAAAAGACTAAAGTTACAGAACATAAAAATTTTGCATTTTAATTATTGTACTTAACAGAATGTATAAATTATGGGTTTTGTAATTTTCCTTTTGTGCAGACTAGTGGATCATTAAAATTTAAATTTGTTCCCTGGACTTTTATATATTTGAGGCTTTTTAAAAAAGTTTTGATTCTAAAACAGAAATTTCTTCCTTTAGTGAACAAGTATTCATTGATATTTCATCTGTTTTTATAATATGTGTACCCTATATCAAATGGCATGACATAGGTATGAGCTATTTGTATTATATTATTTCCGTTTTGCTATGGATGCTGTGCAATGATTTCTATCTTACTATGTATTTGATATCATGAGTTGCTCCATTTCCAACCTGGACTAGTTTCACCCCTATTACAAAACCCGGTGGTCCCCTACTCCTGGGCACTCACCATATTGATGCTGAACTTGATGTTGTTCTCCGATCAGCATAGCCTGCTACAACCCAGAGCTCCTGGCCTCAAACAATCCTCCTGCTTCAGCCTCCCAAGGAGCTGGAACTAAGTGCTATACTATGATTTTGTTTTCTGGAGTTGTTAGCAAATTATGATCAGAGTTAAGCAATGTATTGATAGGCAATAGCTAGTTAGCTGTAGAGTGGAGATTGGAACCTGAGAAGGCCTCTGAACTTTAGGTACTCTTGACTCCCATAAGCACTTAACGTGACATTCCAGAGCTAGTCTCAGAGAATAGGGCAATCATGGTAATATTACACAAATAAATACTGTTTGCAGACGGTGCTATTTTATTGGCTATAGATCATTTTGGTTTACCACCTTTGCCACAGCGTTTTCTCCAGTAGAGAAGCCAGTGGTTGGCTGCTACACAGACGAAAACAAATCACAAGGCCTAACCCAAAACAGTTACTTTAGAAGGAGGCTTCTGCAGGAAGCTCCATGATCGTGATAATAACAGAGCAATAAATTCTGGCTAATGTCCATTCTGCTAGTAGACAAGACTATTAAAGTGGAGGGATAGTAAAAGTAACAAAACATTATTTTTAGAAGAAATGTTGCAATCCTCATTTGACCTCCACTTTTTTTTTTTAAAGCTCCCTTGTATATGCAAGCATGCTGCATAATGAGTTTGAAATGATCATTTATGAGGTGAAAATCTGACCGGGAGAGTAAAGCTTGTGGAGAAAATTACAGAAGAAAATTTGTGAGGTGCTGGAAGTTGCTTGAACGAAGTACACAGGAAGAAAATCGTTTCTTGCTGGATAAAATCAAAGATTTCAGGGTTTTAGTGGGTGTGTCCTGAAACTCATCTATAGAAAGGGATTGTTTATTTATTTACTTATTTTCAGATTAAAAATGGTGTTTATTAATGTGTGCATTTTGGGCGTTTGTGTGTTGGGAGGCACATACCATCGGCACCTCCATACACTCGGAGGTCAGAGGACAACTTGGGGGCATCCGCTCTCTCCTTCTGCTATGTGGGTCCTGAGGATCAAACTCAGGTCATCATCAGCCCGGGTGGCCAGTGCCTTTACCCAGTGAGCCGACTCACCAACCCAAGCTTATTTTTCAATAGAAAAAGTAAATATGTGCATTATGAATGCAACCCAAAATATATTTGGTGGCTGTGGTGCCTTCTCCCCTGTCTGTTAGGACTGATGGCTTTATTGTGTTTTGGCAAATGTCTTTGCTTTGCAATCTCACCAGAAATTTCTCTTTTCCAAAATTAGGATTTCCTAGCATGTGTAGGCCAGTAGGACATACACTGTCCTAATGAGTTTAGGGAAGTCTTATTTGAGCTGCAAAAAGAAAGCAAAATGAATGATGACTGATAAAATTTTAAAAAACCACACTTTATCCAAACCTATCTCTTCTATGAAATTCTACTATACTAATTAGGGCATCAGGCATATAATAGGACTTTTATCCTTGACAAATATGTTGTAAATGTAGGAAAAAGAATTCTTTTTAAGGGTGGGGACAATAGAAGGAAAGACTTACTGACAAAAGTTACAGGGAGTCACAAGGCATTGCAATGGGTCAAGTATTGCTGGAAAGAGTGTCTGGGAAGAAAGCTTCAGGTAAGTGGATAGTCCAGAGGTCACATTCTGTGGATATCCATCGCCTCTTCTGCTTAAGTGTAAATACAGAAAGCCCACATAATCATCTTCATCTTGAGACAGTATACCATGAGATAGATAAACTTTTAATGAGCCTTTGCAGAGCCTCAGCGGGCTTTGTATTGTACACTGAGCTCTGCAGAGTGTGGGCTCGTTAGTGTGGCATACTACATTATGCTAAACCTTTAAGCTGAAGACATGACCGTATTGTATTTAGGCAGCTGGGATATTAAGAGGGTTGAGAATGTTTGAGAAGTATGGGCTACTACAAAATTCTCAGTGCCTGGTGGTTTACCAGGTGGTTTGAGTTTGGTCTTGATAGTCCTTTAAGGTGGAAGGGACACATGGTATCCATTTTATTGATGAAGCTGTTAAGAGAAGAGAGGGGTAAAATAAACCAGAAGGCGACAAAGCCAGAACTGGCATTGTGATTACCAACACCAGTAAGAGTGGGTTTTAGTGCGGGTTTTCTATTTTCTATTTTTTATTTCATTCTGACACTATCTTCTTTACATTTCTTTGGCCTCAAGAAGCCAGAATTTTGAATGACCACCTTATACAAAAGAAGTCTCACCACCTTCTGTGTGGTGCATGGGAGATGTCCTATCAGCTTGAGATGCAATCTTACGTAGACAGATTTTTTCCTTGGACTGCCAGCTCACAGAAAATGACATGGAGACTTATTATTAATTATGAAAGCTAGGTTGATAGCTTAGGCTTGTTTCTAACTAGCTCTTATAACTTAAATTAACCCATATATTTTAATCTATGTTCTTTTATGTGACTTGGTGACCTTTACTCTGTATTGCCCATCCTGCTTCCTCTACATCTGATTGGCAACTCCACCTTTCTTCTTCCCAGTGTTCTCTATGTCCAGAAGTTCCTGCTATATATCCTGCATAGCTATTGGCCATTTACCTTTTTTACTAATCCAATCACTGTGACATAGCTTCAAACAGTGTAAAGGAATATGCTACAGCATTTCCCCCTTTTTGTCTAAATAAGATGGAAAGGTTTTAACTCTTTTTTTTTTTTGGTTTTTTCAAGACAGGGTTTCTCTGTGTAGCTTTGCGCCTTTCCTGGAGCTCACTTGGTAGCCCAGGCTGGCCTTGAACTTACAGAGATCCGCCTGGCTCTGCCTCCCGAGTGCTGGGATTAAAGGCGTGCGCCACCAACGCCCGGCAAGGTTTTAACTCTTAACAGTGCAAAATTGTATACAATAAGAACAATTACCATATAAGAAGTACATTTACAATGTCCAGTCCATTAGTATTTGGCAAATTTAGAGAAAATAACCCATTATTTATCTTCTCTTGAAGAGCCCAAAAGGGAAACTGACCATAGCTATCTAGTCTTCAACTTCATCAGAGACTGAAAAAGGATATAATATTACCTGAGTAAACAGGAAGTACAGAGCAAGCACTTCCAAAACTATGAAATGATAGAGACATCTGGCTTCCTGAACAGTCACCCCAGGGTTCCTCTGTAACAATGGAGCATCCATCTTTGGCCTACGGGCCTAGAATATCTGATAGACTTTTCTGTGAAACAGGAATTTTGAAGGACTGTCTTGACAAAGTTCAGCAGTCACTTTCTTTTGTGTCCTGCTTATCCAGTTTTGACAACATACTGTCAGCAGTTGAGGCAAGGGCAGTTTCTTGTCTAAATGGCTAACTTTTGCCATAAAGAAAGCAAACTCCACGTGGAGGTTCTTCAGTGCCCATAGGTACTGACAGGGGTGGACATGTCTCACTGTCATGAAAAGCCTTATGTTATTAAAACGTTTTAAATGTCGTATTCTGTAGATCTTTGAAGTTTACCTATCTATCTAAAATATATCTCTGTATGACCTTGAAATCATACTTAACATGACTATATGTTTGATTGTTATAGGTGACTAACTACTAAACTGCATTTCTTTATTGTCCTGAATAGTTGTAATAATAACTTTCAAAGACTAGAGATTTACATTACATTTTTAAATGAGCTACATAGGTACAATACCTTAAACAAAAAGAAACATATATACAGTATATTGTAACAAAAATAACCTTAATTTTGTATCAATAAACAGAAATCCATACCAATTTAAAACATTTGACACTAGTTGCTTAAAAGTAGACGCAGCAATCTACCCTTTTATCTCATCATTTCTATACAGTGTTCCCCCCTTTTCCCTTCAGAAAGAGATCCCTGAATCTAGTCCTTTGTTTAGCCTTTTTTTCCTGGCCATGACCAATAACAACTTGTAACCAACCACCCTAAATGATGTCAAATATCCATAACCCACCGAATGACCAAAAACTTCCCACTCCACCTCTTGGGAATGTGGGCATTGTGTTCTCTAGACTGCTTCCTGTTGTCTGGGGGTGCTGGGATCTTCAGAAAACCCTGAGAAAAAGATAATGGCTAAGTCTTAGGAGAGATAGCTCTTGTCTAGTCCTGGCGGGATGGAAAAATATAACTTATCTGAAGTCTGGCTAGAATAGTCTGTGAAACTGGACCATCTCAGCCAGCAGCCTTGAAGCTGTTCTGGATATAGAACTCTGAGGGAACTGCAACAGAGGCCCTCTGAGGGGCTGGATCACCTGAGCCACCCATTTTCATTGGTGTCTGATCCCTTGCTCTGAAAACACACCAATTTTCAAAGGTAACATGCATATCTACATTAACAAATTATGGACTGTGTGCTGTATGCAAGCTAGCCAAAGGTGGTTTTTGGTTTTATGTTTGAACAGGTAAAATATATGTCAACTATTTTGTAATTTTTCTAGGTTTGTTTCTTTATGTCTGTAGTCAGCTTTTTCAGGGAGTCTCCCTTCATCCAACCTGATAGTCTTTAATCTTGAATGAATCCACAGCCTTTCAGTTCCTGTGGAAACAAAAAAACGTAACCTCTTCCCCAAAGCAATTCATTTTTTGGCATCCATTTTAAAATTAAGTGATTCCTAAAGTATCTAGACTGGTTTGATTCAGTAGTCCCTTCCATAATCCAATGTCTCTCAGTAGCTGTTCATTAGCATTCAAAAAATTCAAAGTCAACAAGACTCCATATTCTGTATTTTCCATCTTTGCATGACTTATCCATTTTATATTATTTTACTCTCTCTTTAAAGACTTTATTATTTATAAACTGTTTTTTCCTATGACTGTCTATACCCATTTTCTTTTCTTTTTTAAGCCTACACACATTTTTAAAACATATTGTACCTTTTTAGAGGTTTTGTGTGTCAGAACCTGGCTTTACTAAGCATCTGCAGCATTCTCTGATCATGTGAGACAAATCTTAAACTGCTATGTCAGCCGATGGTGTAGCTCAGCTTAGAGCATCATGCTGGTGCATGGCAGCAGCAGCTGGCTCCATCCCCCAGACAGCAGCAAGTAGCCACATCTCTGTATGCCTCTGAGCCTACCAGAGACCATGGTCATCAGGAAATAGCGTTTGACACTGTTTCAAACTTTTTTTTTAAGCTTTCTTAGGCTTGTGTGAATATATGTGGCTGGATGTTGGGCACCATGTGTAGAAAAAATGTCATGAAGATTTATTATTAATTATAAAAGCTTGGCCTTAACTTAGGCTTGCTCTTATAACTTAAATTAACCTGTATTTTTTAATCTACATTCTTTTATGTGGCTTGGTTACCTTTACTCTGTATTGCCCATCCTATCTCCTCTTCGTTTGGCTGGCGACTCTACCTTTCTTCTTCCCAGCTCTCTCTCTGTCCAGAAGTCCCTGCCTAGCTATTGGCTATTTAGCTTTTTATTAAACCAATTACAGTGACACATCTTCACACCATGTAAAGGAATATTCCACAACTGTCTTATTCCCTTCTGAATTGCATCCTAAGCAAACTCCATATAGGAAAGTGAGAGAACAACCTGAGGTGATTTGGAAGAGAGTGTCCAGGCAGAACCACCTCTGGAGGTGGGGAGAGAGGCAGTTCATCACTGCCCCTTACCAGGGTTACTGCTGGGTGCCAACTCTAGGAAGGCCCTAGAACATGAGCTTCAACCTAAAGGATGGATGATCTGGAAGACAGCTGTGTAACTCAGTCCACAGAAAAGGCCAAGTTAGCACATTCTGAGGCAGATTGCTTTCCTTCTTTAGATCATCAATGTGCCTAAAATGCATCCCAGATATTTTAAGTTTAGTGTTTCAGCCTTTTAAAAGTACTTTTCATCTTATTTGTATATATTTTTTGTCAGTATGCATGCTACATACGTACAATTTAAATGGCCTGTTTCTAACCCACACACTGATAGTTCTTCAGGTCTTTAAATGAGACTTTATTGTTTGAGGATGAGTACTTCAAAGGAACACAACTCAAGATCCACAGGAAGTAAGCTTTATTTCATAGGAACTCATCCTCATGGGGAGTATTCAAACTCACAAATATATCTTTCTGACAAAAGTGAGTGTTTTTAGGGCTGAAGAGATGTCTCAGTGGTTAAGAATGTTTGATGCTCCTGCAGAGGATCACAGCACCCATGTCATGTGACTCAGGACGGCTAGTAACTTTAGCTTCAGGGGATCCAGTGCCCTCTTCTGGCCTCTTCAATCACCTATCACATACACACACAAACACACGTATTTGCACATTTATAAATGTGTGTGCATGTATGGAGACGTTAAAGTACAGTTGTTTTTTTGAGTTTCTTTCTGTTTTGCTTAGCTTTCTTCCCCTCTCTACCCAACAGCAGTGTTCCTTTTGTCTATAAGTCAGGCCGCAAGAACATCATGTGTCTCTCCATCATTTCCTTTGTGTCTGTAGGTATTGATAACATGGACAAATGCAAGGGGTTTTTGGTCACTGCTTACAACAATGAGATCTTTTTTTTAGCTCTTCCATGGTTTTTTTTTTTTTTCATTCAGTACTGCCAAAGGGAAACCTTTTAATGCAGCCGCTACAAAACTAACCCATTAAAAGCACTGTGGTGTGGTGTTTAAATATATGGTTCCTCCACTGTCTCCTCCGTTATTCATTTACTAATTGGCAACATTTTGTATCTAGAGCTTGCCGCGAAAGCCAGTGTTGAAATGTCTTTAGAGCTGTGCCCTCATAGCCCTGTGTGATGGATTCCCAGGGAAAGCGTCTTAGCTTCTTTTGTCTGGTGCTGTGATAGAGTACTCCAACAAAAGCAACTTGAGGGAAAAACTGTTTCTTTGCGCTCACAGATGGAGGCAAAAAAATGGGGGCAGCTGGTCACATCCTATCCACAGTTAGAAAGGAGAGGGAGATGAGTTCAGCTACCTTCCTCCTTGTACACAGTGCAGCATCACAGCTTAGGGAATGGTGCCACTCACAAGGTGGTGAGACTTCCTACCTCAAATAGCCTAATCAAGATAATCCCCAACCCTCCCTGGACAAACAGAGGTCACTCCCCAAATGACTGTAGAGCTCATCAAGCTGACAGTTAAGATTGACCATCATAGAGGCATTATCCACTCAAAATCTGCACATGACGACTTTGGTTCTCTTGAGAGTTAGGACATGGCTTGGAAAAGGATTTAAGAGCCCCCGTCTTCCCAGCAGTACAGGCAAGTACCCCTACCTGGAAACCTCTTTAGCGGAAGTGGACATTCTTCCATTCTGGTAGTTGCATGGCGGCATGTGCTTTGGAATTCAGTTATCATTTCCCAATGCCTAGTGACGCTGAACATCTTTCCATTGTAGGGAATTTGGGATTATCCTAAGAATTGCCTTTCATGTGCTTTGTCCATTTTTTTTTTCTCCTCAGTAAGTTTCCTTTTTGTGGAAATTTGTTATATATCTGTCTGATATTTGCATTGCAAATAAATTTTCAAAAATTAATCATTTCTCTCTTGTCTCGTTAATAAAACATTTAATATTTTATGTGAATCATTTCTGTCCTTGTCTGGTACCCTATTTATCTCAGGGTCTTCTTCATTGGTGAAATAGACATGTCATCCACATCTAGATTTACAACTGCCGACTTGTTTGTGCTCTTGAACTTGTATGTGATATAAAGGCAGGGGTCTGGTTTTACTTCTAGATGCAAAGCTGTACTGTTGTGTCATCGTTTTTGAAATTTGGTGTCCTTTCCCTAGAGCAGATAAATTCCGCATCTGTCATATCATATGTTCTCATATATTCTCTTTTGCTGGCAATCTTCCATAAATAATTTCCTTAGCGGTTCTCAGAGATGTACTTAAAGTACAAAGAATATTTAACTCTTCTTCTCACCTTCCTGAGACAAGAAATCATTCAAAGCAAACAACAACAAAATCTACCCACTATGATTAAAAATAAATTACATTTAATTGTATATAACCTGAGACAGTAAACATTTTAATGTTATTTATAGTGCATTGTACTATCCTGATTTACAAATGCTAAAATTTCTGTTTGCTCATGCTTTATTTTTTTAGACTTCAGAAATATTTTAATATTTTACTTGTGATGGTCATTTCTCTTTTAATTAAATTTATTTCTAAAACCGTTACAGTTTTTTTTTTTTACTATTGTGTACATGTTATGATATAGTTTTCCTTTGTAGTTGGTTCATTTGCTGAATTACTTCTAGGTTTCTATCTACTAGTTCTTGGAATACACTTTTTGTAAAATTGATACATTTTTCCATTAAAAAGATGAGAAAATTCATCAACGAATCCATCTGAGGTTGGATTTTTTTAAATTTAAAATTATGTATTTAGTACTGAGAGATGGTTCAGCAGCTGCTCTTGTAGAGGACCTGAATTCACTTCCCGGAACCGATGACAGTAGCCCTTAACCATCTATAACTCTGGATCCTTGGGACCCAGCTCCCTCTGCTGGCGTCTATGGGCACCTGCATTCACATGCACATACCCACACACATTTGTGCATACGTATGAGCATATAGGATCGATATACCGGCAATTTTAAACCATAAATTCAGTTTGGAAAATCAACAGAACACTTAAAAACTATAGATTCAATTTGTACAGTTGATAGACATTGTTTCTTGGATGAGCCTTCTTAGCCTGTGGCTTAGAAGGTAATAACTTTTCCATTTACATTACAGAAGGCATTGATACATGTCCACACCTCCTTTTTTTTTTCTGTTAATGTTTGTAGGGCTAGCAATGATCCCCTAGCTGTCTGTCTCTGTCTCACTTTCTTTGTCTCTATCGCTCTCTGTCACTTATAGTCGTGTCCAGTAAGTTTTCTTATTTCCCTCCATTTTGATTAATCTGGCTAAAGTTTGTGAGCTTTATTGGAATTGTGAAATGACAAGCCTTTGGCTTCATTGATTTAAAAAAAATATTTTTCTATTCCCATTACATAGGTGCTTTCTTTTCTTATTTTACTCTGTCTGTCCTTACAGATTTAATTTACTATTTCTATAGTTCTTTAAAATGGATAAGAATGATGATTTGAGAACTTGTGTGATCATATAATGTGAAAAATGACGCTTTGAGCATGGCGAATTTAAGATTTCATTCAGTAGACCTGCTATTTTACATTCTGATTTCATCTTAGATCCTGGATCATGTTGTCAATATTCAGATATTTGAGGGTTTTTAAAATGATATCTTTATGCTGTTGATTTGATTTTTCACTGATTCTCTTATTTTTTTTAAAGAAAACATACTTTATATAGCTGTAATCCTTTAAGACTCTTTCCATGATTTGTTGTGGGTCACAGTGTGGTCTGTTTTGGTAAATATTACACATATAATCAAAATCCTTGTTTGGGTGATGAATATACATACATATTCTCTCTCTCTCTCTCTCTCTCTCTCTCTCTCTCTCTCTATATATATATATATATATATATATATATATATATATTTATAGTGTGTGTGTGTGTGTGTGTGTGTGTGTGTTAGTCAGCTTGGTTATGCTGTGTTTTATGCACTATATTATTGCTAATATTGTGACCCTTCTGCTTTGAGCTGTTAGGAAGGAGGGCTTAAGTACTCTGAATTTGGTAGATTCTGTTTAAAATCCCATCAGTCTTTGCTTGATGCATTTCAAAGCTGTCGCATGTACATAGAAATAGAATTTTTACATTTTTCTTGAAAAATTGACCTCTTTGTCATCATTCAGTACAATTCTTTTTCCTTGTTGAGAACTCCACTATAGGTTGTTACATTTAAGAATCTATCTTTTACAGTTTGGTCCTTTAACACTTTTTGTTGACCCTGGGGATTGAAGGGGCCCCTCACGGTGTGCTAAGCAAGTGCTCGACCGCGGAGCTGCTTTCCCAGCACAGTGTCTGCAGTGTTTGATGTAGAGTGCTTCAGTCCTTCCTTACATCTAGTCATTTTTATGTGATGAAGGTCATGCTTCGAACCTGGACTTGTGTTCTGTTTGTCTCACTTGCTTCTCATTTCATGCCTTGTCTTGCCTTCTTCGGCTGAGGGTTTTTGTTCCTTCTGTTTTCACCACCACCACTGGCTTATTAGAGATCTTATCCTCACATATGAATACTTCAGTATTTAGTAGTTACCCTAGAGTTTGTGATCTATATCACCGACGTCCCAATTATTTCTTCTTATATGATATCAGGATCTTAGACCCGGATGCTTCCCTTTTTCCGTCTTATTTTTATTTATTTATTTATTTATTTTGCTTCTGTTTTCTTCACATACTTTACTGATATGTTAGAAGTTACAGGGGCTGGAGTGATGGCTCCATGAGTGACACGCTTGCTGTGTAAGCTCGAGGACGTGAGCTCAGTCCCTGACATCCCTATAAAAGGCCAGATATGGTGGCACATGCCTGCGATCCTGGCCTTGCGGAGCAAGGACAGTTGGGGCCTGTGCCTTGCGGGACAGCTGTTCTTGCTGAATGGCTGAATTCCATCTTCGGTGACACACCACATATCAAAAAGAAGATGGAAAGTGGAGGGAAACCCCTGGTGTGAACCTCTGGCCCCAAGTGCACATGTACCTGCATACGGACGTGTACACGTATACACATGTACACATACACACCAATGAATAAACTGCATAAAGTGCTGCTTTGCTTTCAACAGTAAATCACCTTAAGAGAGGCAGCATCAGAGCCGTGAAGATTTTGAGCATAATCACGTCTCTTTACTTTTCTAATTATGAATTTTCTAGTGAGTCATTTATTTCTCTAATTTTTCTTAGTTATCCTAAAGTGATTGGACAAATATTTCCTACGTGATTCTCATCTCTCTGGAAGGCAAACCAGACTGTGCTGTACGACCATGTCGGGAGGCATCATGTGTTCATATTTCATTTGATCCAGGACCGCAGCCCATGATACAAGTGTTGACTCCAACAGTGTGCATTTTCCCTCCTTACTGAACCTCTCTGCTCACACCCTCATAGACACACCCAGAGGTTGGTCTCCCGTATCATTTTAAATCCCATCAAGTTGACAAGCATGGTTAACTATCGCAGACCTCCTTGATCGTAAGTGTCTTACATGGCCCAATTTACACCTGTCTGCTTCTGTTTGGACACACATTTCAGTCTAACTCTTAAAAAGTTAACCAGGAGAACTCTGGGGCCGTTTCCGTTTCTTTTTCTTATCTTTTAACTGTTAGATCCTTTGGAGCACTTTTGGCTCCTCTTCGTTCTCTTTATTTGTGTTGATTCATTTTGGATGACATTTTTATCTCTTTTTGTAAGTCTTCAGAGCTTATTCTGCACATACCTAGGTAATCTATTTTTGACGTGACTATTTACATAATGGCTTATTTCCTCTTGCTTCCTTTCCCCGTGGGTCCTTCTCCGAGGTGCCACTGCTACTCTGATTCACTTGTTATTTGGTTAGAATGATTCAGTATTTATATTAGGAAGACTTGGCTAGTATAATCATCACTGAATCCTTGCGTATCCTCAAGTGGTCTCAAATATTTCTCAGATCAGTGACTTGTACTTCGGTTCGATTTCCTCTTTTATACAGATCACTCTAGAGCAGTGGTTTTCAACCTTCCTAACACTGAAACCCTTTAATACAGTTCCTCATGTTGTGGTTAGCACCCCCCTAATAAAATTATTTCTGTTGTTACTTCATAACAGTAATCTTGCTACTGTTATGGATTGTAATGTAAATATCTGATATGCAGGATGTCTGGTATGTGACCCCTGTGATGGGTTGTTCAACTCCCAAGGGGTCATGACCCATAGGTTGAGAACCAGTGCTGTAGAGTGTTTCAGCATCTTCCTGGGCTTCTTACTTGTAATAATAAGTTTGATACTACTCCATTTGTTTTCTTTGTATTCTATAGGCATACCTTTTCCTTTGTTTCTTCTTTATCTCCTCCCATCAACCTTTCCTTTGGTGGCTTGTACAATGACACCACTGTGTGACCTGTCCAACCTTTTTACACCCAAGGAAATGCAGAGGGCTATGGGAAATTTTTCATTTTGTTTCTTGAAAATGTGAGACACAGCCAGACGGTGGTGGCACACACCTTTAATCCCAGTACTTGGGAGGCAGAGGCAGGAGGATCTCTGTGAGTTCGAGGCCAGCCTGGGTTACCGAGTGAGTTCCAGGAGAAGGCATAAAGCTACACAGAGAAACCTTGTCTTGAAAAAAAAAAAAAAAAGAAAAAGAAAAAAGAAAAAAGAAAAAAAAATGTGAGACATTCTTGAAAATGATAAATGTAATATTTGACATTGTTCCCTGCATCAGTGAGTTCAGGAACAACAGAAGGAAACTGTCCTAGTAGGTACATCACTGAAAGGAAAAAGAAATGGTTCAGTGGTGGCCTTGAACAGCCGAACCATTGGACTAACTGGCCTCAAGAAAAATAAATGCCTATTTAAAGCCTTGGGGTTAAGCTGCCTTTCATTGTAGCTGATGCATCTCTAATGCTGGGGTATAAATTTGTGTATGTTTCTCATTAATCCTCTTTACTCCCTGGTGACTCTTGAAATCTTCAGAAACTTGTCGTCAGATAGAACTTTTTTCTTGTGTTGGTACCAGGGTCTTGTTCATGGCTCCACCACTGAGCCGCATCTCTGGCAGAGGAGGCAATCTAAAAACATCGTCTCTGTCTCTTTCTTCTCTGTTTCTTCCTCCTCTTTCATAGTAGCCCGTTTGACCTTCTGGTTTTCTCCTCCAGGTACTGTACTCCCCTTTCCTTTGCGCTCCTCTTTCCTCTCCTCTTTCTTTCCTCTCTTTTCTTCACCTTTTCTTCTTCTAAACATGTCTGTGTAGTTTCACTTTGTTCTTTAGGAGGGGTGTGTGCATGATCATGCATATGTATGTGAATGTGCCTGTGCACGTGTGTGTGTGTGTGTGTGTGTGTGTGTGTAAATGTTTACTTGTGCAGCAGCTATATTAATCACCCTTATCATGATGAATCCTGACTTGTTCATTCTTCACCCTTTTCATGCATCTTGTAATTTTCCTGATAAGACAAATTTCAGTCATCACCTAATTTTATGTACAGAAATCTCACTATACCACTTTTGCAGATCAGGACTTTTAAAAAGCCAACAAGAAGAAACCCACCTTATGGAACTACCAGGGATGTGTGTCAAACTAAGAATCCAACACTGATAACCATCCGTATTGCAGCTTTCAACAGTTCTTTCATTTCTTAGTCAGGATACAAATGAAATTCTATATTGCATCAACTGTCTTGTTTGTGTCTTCCCACTCCCCTCCCGTGTGTGTCCGTGTCCGTGTCCGTGTCCGTGTGTGTGTGTGTGTGTGTGTGTGTGTGTGTGTGTGTGTGTATGTAATTGTTTCATGCTTCTTTTGACTTCCAAGACCTTAACCATTCTAAAGAGCTTAATGGTACTTTTTGTAGGATATTTGCTCTTTGATTTTAGTTTCTCTAATGTTCTTCTTCATGATTAGACTGGATCATGAGGTTTTCAGAAATCATGTAAAAGGGAAGTGCCCTTCTCAGGGAATCCTTTCAGAGGTGTTAACACACCAGCTTCCTAACATGATATCCTCAAGGTACCTTTGTGATTTTAACCTTGATGACTGTGTTAAGTAGAACTTGATAGTGCCTTCACTGTTGACGTCGACTTTTCATTTGTCCGTCTAACCCACTTGATAGCCATGGGTTGAGATTAATTAGTAACTACATATAATATTTGCAGTTCTATAGACATTTCTCTTTCAATCATCCACTTTAAAATCTGTTAGTATAGACATGCTTATGATTATTTACAAATGGATTTGTCATTTAATGTATAATTTATTTTATTACTCTGATTTTTCTAGTTAGAGCCTCTTCAGATTTATTTCCTTATAATCATCTTTCCCTTTTTCTAATGAGCACATTCCTACTTGCATTACACAATTCTCCAAGCAGATTGTGTAAATTCCTGCCAGCAAATCAGCTGTGGTTGTCTTACAGGTCTCTGGTTCATTCATTGGATAATGATGTTTAGAACCGAGGATCTGGGTGCCAGTCTTCTTGCTTCTTACTACGTTGGGTGCTGTTTTTATTGTTGAATGTAGTTGCTCACAGTTAGTCAGTTTGTTTATTTATTTGTGTGTTTTTAGTAGACTGATGAATAAAGGAAATACCAAGAATTCTCTTTGCAAGAAAACCCTACTTTGATTCTTTACCTAGATCGTTCCTAAGTTAGCTTGCTATAATGAAAGTAGGAAATGGAGAGTTTTACTCTGCCTGGTAGATGGCTGCTGTTTTCCTTGTCCCAGCCTTTGTCGGTTGTTGTTATCTTGGTGCCCTGCTATGGTTTGGAATGAGGGCTGTTTTATGCTAAGTTCAATCTCTGGATACATTGTATTGCTAGCACTATTTTGTAATTTGACGAATATTTCCATATTAAGAGTTCTTTGGTTTCATAGTTACTGTAAACTTTGAGCAGAAGAAAATATTTCCGCTCTAATGATAGTTTTACCAGGTTTTCAAATTGTGTCTTAGTTTCTAACACTCTCCAATGATGGCTATCTGATGTAAAATACTTCGTGAAATGTGTCATCCTGTGATGACATTTTTTTTTTTCATCTCTGTAGGAGGAACAATCACAGGCATGGGAACCAGCTAATTTCCTTTGAATGCTTACAGTATCCAAAGGATTGTGTTCCACTTAAAGCCTAAAACCTTGAGAAATATAGCTTTAACATTTGGGTAGCTTTTCTGTAAGAGTGAGTTCTTTATAGTTTGACTTTCTACCACTCAGGCAGAAGCACACATATGGCAGAACATTCCTGACCATGTATAAAGAATTGAAAGGGTTCAACAACTCACTCAGAACAAATCTTTACAAAATAACTGTGTGGATGAGAGAGTGCCTTTGGGAGCTAGAACTATCACCCTAGTCTTTTCCTTCTAGGATCAAGAGGAAAGTCTCCATCGGTCTGTTGGAGGGCATTGTTAAAGTATTCCTAGCCCTGGGCAGGAAGATGCTCTGGAAGCACTCTCTCTATGTCTCAGTAGTTCCTTTTGAAACAGGAAAGCCGAAGGAAATAAAGTGAGGTTTTTTTTTCTTCAATTTCCAATTTTCCTTACTTTTTTGTTTTTCTGTGAGGTAAGTTTATTTAATTTAGATTCAAGATTAGAAATGCATACTGAATTCTCACAAGATCTTTACAAAGATATGTCCATGCCTAAATTCATGGAACATGTAAGTGTTGCCTTGTTTTAGGAGGGGCAGGGATATCTGTATATAATTAAGAATCTTGGGTTGAGAATGTTCTGGACTTTTCTGTCCAGGAAAAGTTCAATATCAAAGCGTCTTTTAAGAGTCAGAAAGCAAAAGCCATGGGTCCACAGAGCACAGTTTGGAGTGCTACAGCCACAGACCAAAGAGTGCCTATGGCCAGCAGAAGCTAACAGAGACAGAAGGAGATTTTCCTTGGAGCTTCCAGAAGAAATATGGCCTTGCTCATGTCCTCTAGAGATGGGATAATTCTTGTTATTAGCCACCAAGATTGTGGGAATTTGCTTGGGCAGCCAAAGGACTCATAAATCCACCACAGGGAAGAGGAAAGCATTCTTCTAGATGATCCCTATCCAGGGTAGAACATTTACTAGGAATTCTAATTTTCGAAAAGTAATCAAAAACATCATAAACCCATACAGTAATCTGGGTAGCCAAGTTTTGTGTAGAATATTTTGAAAGCGTTGATGGGTGGGGTCAGCCTTGTTTATGTGGAGGACTAAAGGAGGCATGGAGGATGGAGCACTTGGTGTATAGGGCTGAGTAGGGCTGAGTGTCCTGAACAAAGGGCGTCAAGCTGGGAAAATTACAAGTCCTTCTCCCTCCCCCTGTGCTGACATGAGCTGCAGTCTACCTGAACCCCGATGTTGTCGCCTCCTGAGAGCAGATCGGTTTCTTGAAGGCAGTTGACTGGATGCTAACATCTCAGACAACTGTTCTGGCTTGTCAGTGAATACCATTTAAGAAACTTAAATTTATCCACTCACTCCTTCGTCTCTTTGGGTCCTTCTGGCCACTTTGAGTACAGTATGACCTCAGAGACCACAGTGTTAGACGAACAGCTCGTTTCCTGTGACGGAGTCAACAGACTGTTGCAGATATGCCACACAGTGGTGTCTTAGAATTTGCCACATAAAGATTCCACAGACGTGGAATATGTACACTTGTCTCTTGGAACCTTTGAGGAGCTGGAGCTCACATTCTGGTAACATCTATATACATCTGTCTGTACTCATTATATCATCTACAGTTTCTTACAATCCATAACACAATGATGCATGTTCATGGGATGATTACAATAAAAAAACTGTCTATACAGGATTAGCATCAATTCATGTTGGGTTCAATCCAAGGTTGATTGGATTATAGGATACAGAGACTACAGATGGAGAGGGCCAAATGTTTGTGTTCTCTCTCTCTCTCTCTCTCTCTCTCTCTCTCTCTCTCTCTCTCTTTCTCTCTCTCTCTTTCTCTCTCTCTCTCTCATGTTTTTTAGAATCCTTAAAATGTAAAAATCTATTCCTAGGGTTCAGGCTTTATAGAATGGGTTGTGGGGTCTATATGGTTCATGGGCTGAAGTCCACTGCCCTGTCCTATGATAACATTTTAAAATAGGAATTGCTTTTTACTTTTACAGAAAGCATGTGTTGCTGCTGAAAAGAAAAAAGTATTACCCATAAATAATTTAAAAATCTCATCCCAGGTATGTTTGCTTACAGCTTTCTAGTCTTGAGTATTGAACAAATTAGAACTAAAAAAACACTTAGGTTTTTCAGAAAAAAATCTTTGTCTTCTGAATCAGATGGTCTTTAGAAGGCACATATCTCAGAGTCCTAGTAAGAAAGAGGAAACAGGGCGCAGGACTTTCTAAAGCCTTTTCCAGAGGATTTGTTGCTAGTTTGGTAACTTAGAGGACTTTGGAAAGAATCTCTTTCACTGCCACAGATGTTTCTCCATGAGTCGCATTTCATTGAGTATTTAGAAACACTTCAACAAAATTGTGTTCATTGGGGTGAGTGGTTAATTGGGCATTTCCAGATCATCATCAGAGAGCTTTGATATTAGATTGTGTGCTGGCTGGTTTTTGTCAACTTGACACGTATCTGGGGAGAGGGAATCGTAATTGAGAAAATGCCTTCGTAAGACTGGCCTACTGGCAAATCTGTGGGGTGTTGTCTTGATTAATTATCCATGCGGGAGGGCCCAGCTTACTGTGGGTGGCACCACCCCTGGACAGGTAGTCCTGGCCTGTATAAGAAAGCTGGCTGACAGCCTGGTCTCCCAAGCGAGTTCCAGGAAAGGCTCAAAGCTACACAGAGAAACC
>CABHPP010133254.1:25596-38288 GCA_902168425.1 Peromyscus attwateri
AAAAAAAAAAAAAAAAAAAAAAAAAAAAGAAAGAAAGAAAGAAAGCCGGCCGAGTAAGCCATGAAGGTAAACTGGGTATCAGCACGTGGCTTCTGCTTCAGTTCCTGTCTCCAGATTCCTGTCCTAACTTCCTTCAGTGATGGAGTATGACCTGATAGTTGTAAGATGAAAGAAACCCTTTCTTCTCCATGTTGCTTTTGGTCGTGGCATTTTATCACAGCAATAGGAACCTCACTAGAATAGATTTGCTTGTCTTTTTTTGGATCCTGCTCCTGAAACCTCTGACAGCGTCCAGAGGATCATGGACTATTTCATTTGAAAATAAATGGTGCCAGCAAGTTCTATTAGGATTATTTAAAATCCCATTTGTGCCCCATCCCCATTGTCCACTGAGTTAGAGAAAAATCTGTAAAATTTGCTAAAGCAAAAAGTAACTTTGGAGGGGAGTTAGGTCATTGAAATCTATCTGAGATGCAGAGTTGGAATCCTTAGCAGCCAGTGTCTTCCTGTGGTTCTCTCATGTTCTATTTGTAGTTTACAGATCCTTGCCCCTATACCCTGAGGCTCATTCTTATTTTAGCCATGTCTCTCACCTCCCTGGCCTCTCCAGCAAGATCCCAGTTCATTCAATTAAGTTGATACCAACAGATTGTAGCATTGTTGGTGAAGCTGGGGAAAAAGAATTTAGAATCTTGTTTTTCTAGGATCTATTTAGTTGGCTATTTGATTATTTGGGTACCTCATCATTTGTAAAGTGGAGATGACACAGATTTTGTGTTTTCTGAGCCATCACAGAGGCATGTACAAAGGACCGCATCAGTGCTTGGCACACTGCAAGGCCGAGAGGTAGGAGCTGGTGTTATTAGTGGACTCAAGTTTCTTTTTCTCCATCCCAGAGCCAGGGCTACAGCACATGCTTCCTTCTGAAGTCAGGCTGTGGGGAGAACTGTAGCCCTGGAAGTAGAACAGCTTTGAAAATCCCTACCAGAGGTCCCATGGATGCTCTGTAGAGGGATGGCCAACCAGCTTCCCTTTGAAGGGTGGGTTCCACTTGCATGGGTGGAGGAGAGGAAGGGCTGTCCAGACACAGGAAGCAACTTGAGCTGAGGGTGAGGCAGGAAGTGCTGGGTGTGAGCCAGGCAGAGGTTCATTCTGGCCACTTGAACCCACAGAAGTGCTTTGGGAACATGCAGTGCTTTCAAAGACTTAAGCCTCCAGAGAGTCAAAGGGTATTTACCTTTAAAACTCTCGATTTCCATTTTTTCTTGAAAATTTTATGGATCTTATTATAATGATAGATTGAAGCTTTCTATTCTAACGTAGTCCTTAGTGACTTTAGTTACCACGGTCTAAAGCTTTTGAAATATTGTCAGGCCCCTTTCTCTTTTCATTTATTCACTTGTTTGTTTATTATTTTAGAGATTGAGTCTCATGTTGCTCAGACTAAACTTGATGTGTAGCTGAAGATGACCTTGTATACTCAATCCTCCGCTTTCACCCCAAGTCTCTTTGAAAACCTGCCTCAGCTATGGTCATTAATTCTTGTATATGCCATTTAGAAATACACTGTTTCTCTAGAAACAGCCTATGTACTTCCATTTTACTCTCAACTTTATATTAATTTTAGCAAAAGTTGCCATTTTCCATGATTTAAAACGCTCAGTATTTTTATATTTGCAATTATGACTATCAGTGTCCAAAAGGCTTTTTGTGTGTTCCTTGCCTGCTCCTTGGGGGATATTTCTGAAGCAGCTCTGCATTGAGTTTGATTCATTTGCTGTGCTAAGTAAGTTCATTACTTTTTTAAAAAAATAGCAGTAAATAGCAAGAATAGATTTGGAGTTTTGTCAAATGTTTTTGAACATATTATATTATATTATGTTATAATTTTCCTCTGAAATATTCATACTTTGACAGTATAGTGATTTACTTTTAAGTAATGAGTTAGGAAGTCTCCTGTGTGGAAAAAGATGCATTTATTTTATCTTATGTGATGAATGTCCTGTACGTTTGTGTATTTCATATGTGCCTGGTGCTCTTAAAGGCCAGGAGAGGGTGTTGTTTCCCCTGGAACTGGAATTGCAGATGGATTTGAGCCTCTTAATGGGTGCTGGAAACTGAACCTGGGTTGTCTGAAAAAAAAGGGGGGGGGCGGGGTTTGACTGCTGATCCTTCTCTCCACATCCAGGAAGTCTTTTGTCTATTTTTTGGCCATCTGTTCTTTGGAAAATTATTGCAACGTATGCTATCCATTCTTTAAGTGTTGGAAAATAATAATTTCTTGCTGTGTTCTGCTGGATTTTACACATATATATTTTCAGTGATATGACTTTATCAGTTTTCTTGTTCCATTTAAATCAATATTGGCCTTTATAGCTACTTTCATAATTCTTTTGCTATTTTCAGATTCCATGGCATAAATTTTAAGATAATGTATCTAGTGTTTGTAAGAAATTCTTATCCTTGATGCCATGGCTTTAAATTAAATTTTTATGACATTGATTTATGTTTGTGTGAATGAACATGTCATGGCACACGTGTGGAGGTCAGAGGGCAACTTTTGGGAGCTGCTTCTCTCGTTCTCCCCTGAGGGTTCTGGGGACTGAACTCAGGTCATCAGGCTTGGTGGTAACTGCCCTTCCCCACCAAGTGAACTCATTGGCCTAGTTTTATTTCTTATAGGTAGTTGATACATTTTTGTTCAGCTTTCTAGTTTATAGCATGAAGAGGAATAAAAAACAGTTATCTTTAGTCAGTATTTTACACAGCAGTAGAACAATATTTTAGCCTTTAGGGACTTCTACGAGAGTGTAGTTCTCACAAGATGGGACCCGATGAAGACATTTCAATTCTGAGCATTCCATTTGATTCTTCCCTTACAATGATAACAAACACAATAGTAACAACTCACTCCTTAAGCTTCAGGTCCACTTCCTGTCGTTGCTACTGATGTTCAAATCTGAAGGATTGCTGTTTCCACCAGTGTCCAATGTCCGACAATTCCTGTTTAAAAATGAGTTTTTCACTGGATGGAGTTTCATTCAGCACACCCGCCTTCTCTTTCCGTTAGTGGAAGTGGTTTGCCCCCAGCTAGTCTCCACCTAGAGGACACTGTTTCCCTCCTCTGGCACCTGACTTAGCGTTTTCTCCTTCTCTGAACTGGTATAAATTTCCCACGAAAGCAGCCCTTGCTTGGTGTATTCCTGTATACCAGCTGTGAACTGCTTCCCTTTGGGTGGCACGGCTTTATCTCCTTGATTTCAAATATATTTGATGTGTTTTCACAGTCCTCGTCTGGAGTTGACGCAGAATTGGCCTTCTCTTCATTAAACTTCCCATTTTTCACCCAGCCACATCACACTTATTTCAATACTATAGACTGTAACCAAATAGTCCTTGCTATCTTGGCCATATTATTGATATTTCTTAATAATTTATGCTTGCAGGGATCCTTCCTTCATAAGCCTCATTGTAACACGAATCTTAAAAATTCTTATTAATAATAAAAAAAACCCAGAATCAGATAATGGCGTGAAAGCTGAAAGATCAGAGATATGGAACAAACCAGCCACATTCTTACCTCTATGAAATCCTCAGCCTCAAGAGAGAGACTTCCTGTTTACTCATGCCTTATATACCTTTCTGTATCCTGTCATCTTCCTTCCTTCCTAGTGCTGGAATTAAAGGCATGTGCCACCATGCCTGGATCTGTTCCCAGTGTGCCCTTGAACTCACAGAGATCCGGATGGATCTCTGCCTCCCGAATGCTAGGATTAAAGGCGTGTGCTACCACTGCCTGACCTCTGTGTTTAATATAGTGGCTGGCTTTATCCTCTGATCCCCAAGCAAGCTTTATTTGGGTGCGCAATATATCACCACACCTCATATCGTGTTCCCCATTTTCCTAGATGTCAGCACTCGAATTCCTGACTCGGTATGCTTCCTCTGCCATCCACCTTATCCTCACTGTGTTCATCATCAATTTTCAGAGCTCCCTCTTCCCACTGAGGATCCTAACTGAGTTTTCACTCTATGATGACAAGCTTCTTTTCCTGGGAAATAAAATCGTTCCCCACACAAAAGCAGGGGTGGCCCAAGGGACAAGAGTGTGGCTCAGGAGCTCGCATGAGGCTTCACTGGCCTCCCGAATTTTTGCATTCTTTTTATGTTACTTTTTATTTATTCTTCTCACATATATTATATCCCAAACACAGTTTCCCCTCCCTCTACTCCTCCCATCCCCCCATCTCCTCCCCCCCCCCCCCACATCCACTCCTCCTCCATTTCCCTTCAGAAAAGATCAGGCCTCCCAGGGATCAACTGAACACTGCATAATAAATTACAATTTTCATATTCTTCTATCTTTAAAAGTAAGTTGGTTTATAATTTTTTTCTGATTATTTGACAGTTCGCCTAATATGTTTTCTGTTGCATGCTCTGTTTATTTTGAAGCAATTGATTGGTTTTCCTTTGGTGATAAATTTTCAGTTTGAAATTATGGCACCTCATTTCTGTCATTTAGATTCTATTGTTTTTATTGTACACTATTAAATTTAGATATATTTCCATACATTTTTGAAAGCAGCATATTTTTTGAGTTTTAAAATATGACAGGGATGTGTTAACTGTTGTCTTTTGCTTTCCATGAGTGACTTAGCTCCTGAAAAGTGGTAGAATTAACACAATGTAAAGTTTCAGCAAGAGTTATAGAATCAGAGAAGTAAGTCGAAATGTAGCAGCTCTCTAGCCTTATGGTAGTGTTAAAAAGCTGGTTCAGAGATGCTGAGAAGACCAGAGTGATACCAAGATTAGTTGAGTCACTATTATTGCTGTTGCAGAAGATAGAATTGTCTGTAAGGTGAGTACTATACATTCAAATAATTCAGAGGGTGGTATTTCATGATCAAAAGTGTCTGTTAAGTGTCTCTAGTATGCTTAGTTTTTCACAAGGAAGATGAGCAGTGCTCCAGGTGAAAACATGAAGGATTTAAAAGAAGGGACCTAACAGTGTAACCAAGATGAAACTCACATTTTCCTAGAATGTATGTTACTAAGACAATTGTATTACCTCATGACTGAGCACGTGTCCTAAGTGACTTACTTTTTCTGGAAACCACTTACAGAGCTTCTGTCCTGACCTCTTGTTGGTACTGTGCTTTGAAGGTCATCTCCCCCTTTTTGTCTCAACTTTTTCCTCTGTATCATCTCTGTCTCTGGCCCACCTTATGGACACCATCCTTACAGCACAGAGCAAACCATAATGGCTGGGCATAGTGTCTTTGATTTCTAGTTTTTCATGTGTGATTTATTTCTCTAGACGCTGTTTGCTCTTTAGCTTGATATAGTGTGCAAGAATGTGTGTGCATGAGTGTGTGTGTGCGCACGTGTGCGCGCGCATGTACATATACAGAAAGAGGGGAAGTGGGAGGGAGGGGGAGGGGCAGGGAGAGAGAAGCCAACGGTGAGTCTAGGAGTTTCAGATGACTTGAGACTGATGACCTGACATTATTTTCCTGTTAACTTCTTTGGAAAACCCTCCTTGAAATGCACCTTGTTCATTTCTGTTAGTGTAGTGGCCCTGCCTTTATAAGTTTTAGCTGGAGGTCTGGAAGGAAACCTTGATAACACTGGGTCCCTGCATACAATATTTAGAAACAGAATCCTGACCCAAGCTTAGAAATATCTGCTGTGGTGCACATTGGTGTCTCCCAGCCTTCCATGTCACATGTTGAAACTGAGTTCTCTTTGTAGTGCTGTTAAGATGTGGATCCTCTGGGTGGTAATGAAGTCATGAGTGCTCCAACCTTGATAGTGATTAAGGCCATCCTAAAAGAGGCTGAAGGCTCTGCCCTTGTCAGCATACCTTCTTCTAGTATATGAAGACATGCCAAGTACCACATGAAATACCGTATGTTGGGTTCTCAGACACCAAATCTGTTGGAAGCTTGGACGTCCTAGCCTTCAGACTATGAGAAACGGGTTTCTGTTATTTAAAAGTTTGTCGAGCCCAATGGATTTCATAATAGCCCTCACACACTTGAAAATCTGAACCCCCGTATCCACCGAGCTTTTTTGAATTGCAACTAACTTCTTTGGGAAGACTTTACTGTCATAATACAGAGAAAGAGTAAGGAGATACTTCCTGAATTATTTGGCTTAAATGTATTCTGTGGCCAATAGAGGAATAGATTTGAGATGCTACGTACGATTTCAAGAAGAAAATACTGTTGCTGTGCTTGTGTTGAATCAGGTGTCTAATGTTTAGACTAATAATGCTGTTGTTGAATATTATTCATAACCTTTTATTTTGTTTTGTTACAATGTGTCCTGTTGTTTTAAACATGCTCCTGCCTTGTCTCCCGGGCTGGCCTCGAACCTGTGATCCTCTTGCCTTAGACTTGAAAGTACAAGGATGACAGAGATGGCCTCAGTGTGTGGCTAATGCATGGTCTTCATAACCACTGAAGTGCAGAAGTTTGGTGCATACAGATTGTGTTTGCTTTAGGCATGCAGAAAATGTCATTATTGCTTGTTAAGAAAAATGGAAAATTTAAAGATATTAACTAATCAATTTATTTTTATTTTTGTTTGTTTGTTTGTTTAGATAGGGTTTTAGGCAACACTAGCCTTGAACTCCTGATCCTCCTGCCTCCACTTCCAAGTTCTGAAATTACATGCATACTCCACTGCTTGGCTTTAAATAATATTTAAAAATTTAAAACTTGAAGCATAGTGTTCACTATAATGAAGTCGGATTTTATCCACAAAGATTGCTAAGTGGATCATGATTTTATTTTGTTAGATAATATTCATTTTTCTAAAAGTATGAATATATTTTTACATGTATTTAGAATAATTCTAAATATCCTAAAAATTAGATATTTTAATTCCTTTAAATTATTTTAAACTATAAGACATTTAATTACTGTCTCATGTTCAGTTTAAAACAAGTATGGACTGATGCTAAAATGACCATATTGTAATTGATTGTGAATAGGACTACCTGAGGCTTTGCAAGTGTTTCATAAGTACAGGTAAAGTATAGATGAAGGCTTTAATGGCTATCATGCATCTGATGGGATGATGAGATCAAATCAACTGTGAGATAAAATTGTTCCTACCAGGACAGTGTTTTATAAATAGCCTCGAAGCCTCAAGTACTTTGCTAGGAGCTGTAGGGTAGGACTGGATCAAATTTGTGCAATGCATCGACTCTCTCTCTCTGTTTATCCCTCTGTCTGTCTATGTTTCTTTCTTCCCCTTTCCTCTCGTTTCCTCTTTTTCTTCCTCTCTCTCCATCTCCTCTCCCCTTTGTGGAATGTAGTTTTAACTAAAACTGTAGTCAAAAGTCAAATATAAGTGGGAAATTCCAGAAGTAATGTTTCAAGTAGTGTGTACTGTTTTAAATAGTACGATGAAATCTCATGCTGCCCCGCTCCATCCTTCCTGGGATGTCTCCCAGTGTATTCCTGCCATATAGTCTACCTGCCTCTTAGTCAGTTAGTGTATCCCTCTGGAGTATCAGCTCTTGTCACATTGGCTTAGAATTGCTATCACTGTGGTCATGCAACCTTGTTTTACTTGTTGGTACACAGTATGAAAATAGAGATACATACTGGCATTTTTAATATACTGAGACTATTGCTGCAGTTCTATTTTTATTAGTTACTATTGTTATCTTTTACTTTAACAGTTTATAAATTAAATGCCATAGAAATGTATTGGGGGAAAACAAAACAAAATAAAACATAGTATACACAAGGCGGTATCCTTCCCACAGTTTCAGGCATGTACCAGAGACTTTGAACATGTACCCTTGGATAAAGGGATGTAGTTTGTCAAACTAGTTCATGTTTTGTGTGATGTTGTTGATTACACTGTCTCACATATAACAATCTAGTTATGTTTGTTTAATCCTTGCTTTTAATCTTTCTTCATTAATCAGTTTTGTATTTAAAAAAATAAACAACCTACAGTCTAGTTAGAGCCAGTTCAGGGCAAAGCTGTCCTCTGTTTTGGATATATAAAACCCATGGTTACATTCCTAGAAAATATTCCTACTTTCAGAATTCTGAAACTGCTAAATATCTTAGTATTTTCGTAGGTGGTATATCTCCAATCTCCATCACAGCTGTATAATTATTTACAACTTACTTAAAAGGTGCATGACTATAGTTACTCTAGAAACTTTGTATTATGTTTATTTACTATTTATATACTTACTTATTTTAGGTAGCTTTTCCCTACACAGCTCAGCCTGGCCTGAATGTCACTATGCCCAGGCTAACCCTGAATTAGGGAATCTTTCTACTCCCACATGCTGAGTGCCGGGACCAAACCATTATCACTTCACATACCCTTGTGTTATTTAGAGAAAGAGCAGATCTCTCTTATTAGCAGTGGAACAACCATTAGCTTTTGCCATGCCTGGCCCTGGAGGGCGGCCTGAGCATAACAGTGACCCAACCCACTGTGGACTCACTGTGCAGCTTACAGCCTTAACAAATACAGACTCTAAGAAGCAAAACCAAAAGTTAATGTGAATGGGTGAAGAGTTGGATGAAAAAGCACATACTGCCATCGAGCAAATGTGCAGGGAGTGGAAAAGGGAGAGGGACCTAGCCCATTTCTAAATGATTCCAAAGTAGGAGAGTCTGCACACTATGTTTTTTGTCTTCTTATTGTCTCCTGGTTTACAAAATAAATAAAAAGTTGTTGGTTTAAAAAAATAAAAAGTTGTTTTTGTTGTTGTTGCTCTGTTGCAATCTTAGAAGTTTGCAACTTAGAAGCCGATATGTGTATGTGGATATACACATATTTATAAACTTAAATTCTGACAGTAAGGAAAAAATTTTTAAGATAAGGCTCATGTTGCTGAGGATGTCTTCAAAGTTGCTGTGTAACTGAGACTGGCTTTAGAGTTCTGATCTTCATGTTTCCACTTCCCAAGTGAGCTGTTGGGAATATGGGTGTGCATTATGACACCCAGATTGGAAAAAGTTTTCTTGGTAGAAATTTACTGATATGTTTTCGGTGTGGAAGACAGGCAAAATAGTGGTACTGTTCACAAGAAAGCAGAGAAGTGTGGGGACACTAGTGATACGCGCAGGAAGCATGCCATCACACTCACACAAGAAAGTGGGGTCCTTATCACTGAAAACTTAGGGGGAGCTCACTAACTTGTGCTGTCCATTAAATACCGCTGGCATCAGACTTGGATGTGGAAACTGAGTATCTGATGCATCTTCATGCATCTCAATTGATGTGAATGTTCAGAAATATCCGACTGTAAAGTTATGGTTGAATAAACATTGGCCATTTCAAAATAGGAATTTAATCACTCACCAAATAGTCTACCTGTCCACAGAGAAATAATGATGGCCTACTTGCCACCATCTAGAAACAAAATGTCCAAATCACTGAAATGGTGTACTAAAAATGTGTTCGAATGCCATGACTCACGGGCCCGCAGAGGATCTCATCTGGTAAATTTCCATGTGCATCCCTATTTTGTTTTTTCTGAATGGGATGTTTTTAGTTTAATAAGGACAAAATAAACGTTACAATCCATTTTGGAGAGATAATTGTAAGCACTTGGAAGATAGTTCTCACCTTTCTATATTAAACTTACATCTTAGAATCGCTTACATTATTGGATTTCACCTAACCTCATGTGCTTCTAATGAGCTACCATTTGTTTCTGAGTCATTATGTAAAGTGACGCTGTGTGTACTGTGTTTGTGAGTTATATGCAATTTCTGAACTTTCGTTTATGGCATTTGCCCATAAGAGAAATAGTAGACCAAGCCTTTGAAATTAGGCACCATTGTACTGTGGCTCATCACTATGTATTATTAGATATTTTGGAGCTGTCTTTCTCTTTTCGAGATAAGGATTCTGGTAGCTCAGGCTTGCCTATAACACTGTGTAGCTGAGGTTAGCCTTGACCCTCCACTAGCTGCTGGTATTACAAGTGTGCATTACCATTATGCTTGCTTTTCTTGCTGATGCTGTTGTTGTTTTGTGTTTTTTTTTTGAGAGAGACAGTTTCACTGTGTTGTTAAGATCAACTGGTCTTTGAACTGCTGTGTAGCCCAGGCTAGCTTCATACTCCAGACTCTTTTTTCTTCACACCTCCTGAGAGCTGGAATCAAAGACTGAGGTTGTCTGTTTAGTGTGAAATCATTCGATTTATTTATCTTTTTCTCAAAAAAAAATCTATAAAGTTATCGAAATAACTTATATTATGTGGGGACATTTTTGCCCAAAGTTGTGTGTTTTGTTCTTCAGAGTCCCCTGTGGGCTGTCCCTGGGCTACTTGGAATGCTGTCTATTACTAATTAGTTTAGCTAATGCTCACTTTTTCCTGGGACCCCCACTTTTGTTTCTGTGTAGAAGTGCGGCACCCTGGAATGTGTTTTTTCCAGCTGCATCATTGATGATACTTCTCAGCACCCAGCTAAAATCCCTGACCACAGAGCTTTTTAGAACGTTTCATTGTTTCCAGTGGCCACTGTGGGAAAAAAGCCTTAGTGATCTGCTCAAATGGCACAACTATTTAATTAATTAAAAAAAAGAAGTTTTAGATTGCTTTTTAACAGCTGGATGAAATTATACCATGTCCTGTAGTCTTGACATAAAAACTGTGAAATAATTTTTCGAATCTCTTACTGAGAAGTAATTTTAAATTGATAAGAAATTAATTGCAAGAGTGCCTCAGTCATTAGCATTTCAGCATGTTTGTGCTGTTACAGCGTCTTCTTTTTCACTGTGACTTTCATTGGAACCTCGATGAGCAACCTTTGAACATTATGTCGGTCTTCCCTGAGTGTGGCAGTGGGTCTTTGCTCAAGGAAGAGCAACACAGTATTCCAATCCTAGTACAACCATTCAACTGACAGGCCTTGAGATACTATCAACTGTCTTCATGAATGTGTCTAGGTGTAAGACTAGCTGAAAGGAATGCCTGGAGAGTCGGGGATTCTGCATGTGTATCTCGCAGTTCAATAAGACGTTAATAGTCTTGGTTGGGGAGTAACAGGTCGTGTTTGTCAGTTGAAAGATTTTGTATTGTAAAGGCTTCATAAACTTAGGGGAATTGATAGCAGGACAAAGTGATTTTTAAAATTATTGAAACATTTCCTTTGGTGGTATAGTTACTGATAAATAACCCGACTCATGCTGGGAGACATAATTAAACTCATGAGTCAAAAAAGAAAAAACATTAAACTGGTGGAGGGATTGTTGGGAAGGACAGCTTCAGGGGTGGCAGGAAGGAGAGAAAGTGGTGGAGGTGGAGGTGAAAATAACCAAAAATTTAGAATATACATGTTTGAAATCATCTAAGAATAAGGAAATAAACTTAAAAAACTGAAGCAGTAAGTATGCACTAAGTCCATTAGCAAAAATGTCATTAAAATAGCCTTAATATTCATACAACTAACATAGTACAAAAACATTGACTTTTTAAAAAAGACCTATGACATCTAGCATAGCAAACTATAAGACTCTAAATGCATTAAGTGTTGCATGCGAACATGTTTACCTGTTTGCTTAGAATTATTTCCATTTAATATGTGATTGCTGTGTAATTATTTAATACAGCATAAACTAGCTACCCAAATGCTTTCTAGCACCTGCTAAGTGGATTATGAAGAGTCTATGTAAAAACTTGTAAGTGTGGTGGCTCACGCCTTTAGTCCCAGCACTTGGGAGGCAGAGGTAGGTGGATCTCTGTGAGTTCGAGGCCAGCCTGGGCTACAGAGTGAGTTCCAGGACAGGGACCAAAACTACACAGAGAAACCCTGTCTCAAAAAACAAAAAACAAAACAAAACAAAACAAAAAAAAACAAAAAAAAAAACCAAAAACCAAAAACCAAAAACAAAACAACAACAACAAAAAAACCACAACAAAACCAAACTTGAAAGCAAAGGCGATTAGTGTCTTCTTTTATATAAGGGTTCTTTCTTGGAGTGTTGGCCAAATACCTAAGAAGTACATTCTTGCCCTGGATTAAAATAGATGCATGAGATTTGGTGAAGCCATGTATTATTTGATATGCAGATCTCTAGGGCATTAGACAAAAAGAGTCATGGAAATTTGAGGGTGGTTTAGACTTTTTTTTTCTTTTATGAATGAGTGTGATCTTGGACACACTTGGAATGAGTAACTTGGACAAGGTCCTCGAGCTTGGATCCAGTAGATATGGAACCCGGCTGGAAGTTGAATTCTCTCGCTCTAAGTGCAGACCTACCCCCAGCATCTTAGTGCTCTGGCTTTAGCGATCTTGATGATCCCTATTATTGCTGTTATTCCATTAGTCTAGCTTACAGCACAAGATTGTCCCCAGAAGCAGTAGTGCTGCTTGATAAGTGTGTGGACATTTCTCAGCCTTTAATAAAAGCATACACTGTCCCCCTCCCCGTAATTTATGATTCTGAGATTTGAGTTCAACGCTAATGCATGATAAATAGCTACCAAATTATCTTCAGTATTCTGGCTGCAATGCTAAGATTCCTGGCATCAGTATTTCTGGTTTTTGTTTTGTTTTGTTGGAGGCAGTAAAAGCTATAGAAGGGTCCCCGTGTAGTAATGATGGCTTCCATGCCTCAGTGTCTACCTGGTGGTGGAAGCTAACTGGAGCCTGTAAAAAAAAAAAAAAAAAAAAAAAAAAAAAAAAAAAAAAAAAAAA
>CABHPP010133254.1:38388-60822 GCA_902168425.1 Peromyscus attwateri
AAAAAAAAAAAAAAAAAAAAAAAAAAAAAAAAAAAAAAAACATTTTTCTGCTTGGTTGTTGTCAGTTTTTGGTTGTTGTTGTTTTCTTTTTTTTAACTCTCCTTTTTTAAAAAAAATTTTATGTTATTTGGAGAGACAAGAAAGTCAAATTCATAGCCGGGCGGTGGTGACGCATGCCTTTAATCCCAGCACTAGGGAGGCAGAGCCAGGTGGATCTCTGTGAGTTCGAGGCCAGCCTGGTCTCCCAAGCGAGTTCCAGGAAAGGCGCAAAGCTACACAGAGAAACCCTGTCTCGAAAAAAACAAAAACCAAAAAACAAACAAAAAAAAAAGAAAAGAAAGTCAAATTCTTATTATCTGTGTGCCAGAACATTAGATGTACCTGTAAGTCAAAAGTAACTCCATTTGTTGAGTTGAAGGTCTGTAGTATGAAAACTAATGAGTTGCTGCTTTAAAAAAAACAAAAACTGCTGTGCAATAGCAGACCTTAAATCATAAAAGTGCATGAAAATGTTTGTGACATTTTTACATTTTAAAGCATACTGTGGAGTTATATGTTTGGGAAAATACTTGAACTTTAAAATGTGCTAAAGATTTATGGGAAGATGGTGCAGTCTGTAAGGGTCTGGTGCACAAATATGGGGACCTGAGCTCAGATCCCCATGTTCATGTAAAAGCTAGGTATAGTAGCATGCTTATAATGTAGTGCTGGGGATGCTGAGGCAGGAAGATCCATCAGCTCATTGGCCAATCAGCATAGTTGAATTGATGAGTTCCAGGTTCATTGAGAAACCTGTCTCAAAATATAAGGTCAAGAGCAACCAAGGAAGAAGCTCATGTCAATCTTTGATGTCCATGCATACACAAAAGCACACACATCTATCCATACATGTGCATATTCACACATACCCGTATGAAGATATATATATATCTTATATATGAAGATATATATCTTATATATGAAGATATATATCTTATATATGAAGATATATATATATATATAAAGAGAGAGAGACAGAGACAGAGACAGAGAGACAGACAGAGACAGAGACAGAGACAGACATCAACAGAGACAGAGAGATGGGATATAGTGTCTGGATCAGGCCAATTGGCAAATCTCAGCCGCTCATGTTTGAAATCTTCATACCATGTGGTCCTTGACTGAGGTGCTCTACAGCTTGCAATGGTTTGATAATAATGGATTATAAAAGAGTGGATGCTTTTTAAACAAGCTCTGTGCACACACGTTGCTCAAACGTGCTGTGAGTAGTAACTCCGTAGTCCTTCTGTAGTTGGTGCTGCTGGAAGCTCAGCACTCTTCGGGGTAGGGTCTCAGCACAGGTGAAGTACCTGAGACTGTCCCATCTCGGTGTTCAACAGACACTCTATTGAGCTTTTGAGAATACCATTTCTCCATGCAAACCGTTGCAGATGAGGACTCAAAATAAAAACTTACTTACTTTATACTCATCAAAAGCTCATTAAAATCTACCGAGGCAGTTTCCCCATCTTTGAGCATAGCTTTTTAGATTCTCTGTAGGGATAAAATTAGTTCTGAACTCAATATTTTGCATTCATTTGTGTTTATATTTCCACAATTTCCCCCAAGGCTGGCTATCAATCCCAAAAGCCTTGGACGCACGAGGCTCCAAAATATGAATTTTAAAAGTTGTGAGCTACGGTTCAGCGAGCTTAACTAACTTACCCAAGGGGAAAGATGTGGAATTTGAACGCAGAAATGTCCGAATAACAAATCTAAGTGTTGAACTCTTTTTACCTCAAAATGGCCATGCACTGTGTTGGCCACATAGGAAGCGGAACACGGACCGCTCTCCACCTGGAGCCCTGTGCAGGTTTTTGTTTTGGTTAATCTGTCACTGTTAGCAGAAGAGGCAGCCAGAGGCATTGGCATTCTCTCTTCTTTCTTGTTCTGTTGTGACTTCCAATGATACTAGAAGGTAATCTTTTTTCCTGCTAATAAGCAGTGTCCACCACATGTGTGAGCCAAAGATGGAAAAGAAACTGGGAGCAGTTTCCTGCTTCAGGTGTTACGGACTCAGTTTCCTCGGAAACAGAAGCAAGGTTTACAAATAGTGATTTTTAAACGCTTCAAGGAAACCCTAAGCCCTTGTTTCAGCCACTAAAATAATTTCTCTGAAGAGATCATGTTAAAAATTGGATCTTGAGCCGGGCGGTGGTGGCGCACGCCTTTAATCCCAGCACTCGGGAGGCAGAGCCAGGCGGATCTCTGTGAGTTCGAGGCCAGCCTGGGCTACCAAGCGAGTTCCAGGAAAGGCGCAAAGCTACACAGAGAAACCCTGTCTCGAAAAACCAAAAAAAAAAAAAAAAATGGATCTTGAGTGAGTACCTTTTATTTAGAATAATCATGCATAACAAGAGATTCTGTGAAGGTTGGATGCAGGATCATCATGATTGTAATCTTTCCTACGCATCTCCGACTTCCCTTCTCTCCCCTCCCTACTTCCTTCTCATCACCCGTGCCCTTCTCCTCTTCTTCCTTGACCCCCCATCTTCCTCATCCTCTTTATGTTGCACTGAATAGACCTCAGGGCCTTGCACATTTCAGGCAATCAACTGTATCACTGAGCTGCATCCTAGCCCTTGTCTTTAGTTTTCTGCATTGGAGAAAGAGGCAACTTGTTTTTTTTATATATAGCTATGTGTAATGTAACTGTCCAGTCTATGTTTTGTGAGAACTGTGCCCAGTGCCAACAAAAGAACGGCAATAGCTTAGACTTTAGTGATGAACTTTTCTTGTTCCTTCTATAGAGAACTTTTGGACTTGTTGGAACTTAATACCTTTCACAATCATCAATTTACACAGAAGCTAGTTTTGTAACTAGAAGGGGGAAAAGAAAACCTTCACAAATAGGCTCTGATCATTAAGCAGAAAATAAACACAAGAGAAAAGTGTGGTGATATTTTATTTGTGCTGAAATGTGATTTTATTTGCATGTTAATAAATAAAGTTTGCCTGGAGATCAGAGGTCTCATAGTGGAGCCATAAACAGAAGTCAGGCAGTGGTAGCACACACCCTAAATCCGATCACATGACAGGCAGAGTCTCTGTGTGGTCAAGGACACAGCCAAGTGTGGTGACACGAACTTTTAATCCCAGTACCAACCATAGAGACCTGTAGGTCTGTATAGACAGGCAGTGATGAGGAAGTCATGTGGCTGGGCTTAGAGCCAATGAGAAGACAGAACGGGAAGGCAATAAAAGCGCAGGTTAGACAGGAAGAAAGTTTCTCTGGGGAAGTGACAGCGAGGTGGTAAGCTAAGGCTAGTTGTGGCTATTTGCTGTTTCTGTGATCTCTTCGGCTGTTACCCCTGTATCTGGCTCTGTGTTTCTTAATAAGACTGTTCAGAAATTTGTCTACAGAGAAGTCTTGTCTAGGATGTATATAAAAGCTGAATTTCATCACATCAAATCAGTGCATGACATAACAGAAGAGGTGGGGAATCTGATGGTGAGAAAATTCCATGGAGGTGTAAGAGTTCCTGGGCATGTGTTAGTGTGTGCAGCTGCATGACCTTGACAGTATCAGAACAACACCCTCCTGAATACAACCAGCATTCCCAGGATCCTTCTGGAATCAGATCTGAGGCTGGGGAGACATAGCTTCTCATAATACCCAGTGTCAAAAATGGCAGCTGCAGTGACTGAGAATAGTATAGTCCATGTAAGCAACTGGAAAGATGTAATGTGACTTATCAACATTTCCCTTTAAAATTATACAGCACTGGAGATTTTCCCTGTAACTAAAATTCACTGATCTCAGATGACAGAGCGCTAAGATTCACTGGGTACAGATATATTGTCATAGACCTGCTGAAGTTTCTACCCTAGATTCCCATGTGGGGTTTTAAATCATATTTCAAGAAAGACCTGGGTTTGTAAAGAAGGAAATGAACTGATATTTTGTTCTACTCAGAGACTCGAAGTCTGTGCACTTGGCAGTTGAGAGGATATGTGACTAGAGTCTACAACGTGCAGATTTTGTCATCGAGTCTGAGGAATCTATACTGGAATTGAGTTTGTCCATGAGATTGAAAGCCAGTCTACAAAAGGAAGAGGAATGGCTAGTGTGAGCAGAAGGCAGCAGGTTCCTTCTGGGAACGTCTGCCTTGGAAAATACCTAACTTTACAAGTGCGTTAGCAGTAAATGCTGGGTCTAGAGTGTGTGCTTGTGGGAAACAAACACGGACTGAGAAATTCCTGTGTGTCAGACATTGTTTCTGGGGTTCTCTGCCCCGTCCTTTCCCTGTGTGGGGACAGCAGACAAATGGGTGCGTATTCTATGATTTGTATGGGGAAATGCAGAATACCATAGAAGCCCATAATGCCATCCATCTTTTCTTTTGTACACATGCACATATGAGTTTTAAGATCACCTAGTATCATCTACAAAACCTCCAGATTCTAACATTTCTTTCTCTTTTTCATAAAACCACTGTCCCCTGCTTTTTCACATTCCCAGAAATAACATTAAAGTACAACTAATTTGGATGCATGAATAAGGTTATAAACTTTTTATCCTGTCTCTCTCTATATTTCTCTGTGTGTATATACATGTGAGAGATAGGTGTTTATGAGTATAGTATGCATATCTGAAAGATAGGTGTATACAATGCTTAAAATCACACATTCAGAATCATGTAATTGCTGCATATTGATTTAAATATTTAAATGCATACTTGAATAACTTAATTACAATATCTTCTAGTTGTACTAGTGTGCCAAGCAAGCGATCTTTGGGGAAAGCAGTCATTTTCTCAGGAGTGAGTGACTTTTCTAATTGTTCTATAAGTAACAGGTTAAAATCAGAATGGCTGCTTGATATTTAAATCAATACAGTGTTCACTCAATTTATATTAGTTTGTTATATTGACTATGTCCTTATGCATGTTCTCTTCATATGTGTACATGTATATATATATATATATATATATATATATATATACACATATACAATGCATACTTATCGAATTTTCGGTCAGTTCTTAACTCTACTTATGTTTTGTATATATTCCTTAAACCCTAGAATCAGCACTGAAATATTTTTATAGATTAATATAAACTAATTATTTCAGACTTTTCACAAATCATAACTATTGTGGTTGCTCATAATTTATAACATTTTTTAAAATCAACTAGAACCCTAGTGTTGGCCTATCCATGAGTTTGACATTTCATTTCTTTATATTTTATTTTGAGTAGTATGCTCAGACTGTCAGATTCATAGAACTAGGGTTCTAAAATATTGGAGCTTGAAAAAAAAAAGAAACACTTGTGCATAATCTTCTGGATAAAGCTTTGAGACCTATTCACCACATAGGGACAGTATGGTTTTCCATTCTTCAAAAATAGCCAGTTCAGTACTGCTGCCTCTAAGATTATTTTTCTGCTCCATTTACCCACTAATATTTTGTTTCCATTCATGTGTTGATAGATATTTGGATTGTTTCCATCTTTTGCGAATTGTGAATTATGCAGCTGTGAATGTGTGTATACCAGTTTTGTATGAACACCTCTTTTCAATTATTTTGGGTCTATATTGAGCAATAAAATTGCTGCGTCGTGTAATAAATCTATGTTTGTGTTCTTGAGAGGCTGTCATTCTGATTTCCAGATAGGTTCCGCTATTTTCATTTCCAGCAGCAGTCAGTGGAAGGTTCTAGTTTTTCCACTTTCTTGTCAATGCTTGTTTCATTGTTACCCACTTCTTTTTTTATTATAGCCATCCTAGTGGTTGTAGGTGACACCACACTGGTTTTGATATGCACTTCTCTGGTGACCAATTATGTTGATTCTTTTTTCATGTGCTTGTTAGCTATTTGTGTATCTTCTAGGGATAAGTGTCTGTATAAGTCCTTGCTTCTTATTGGGTTGTTTGCCTTTTGTTGCTGAGTTTAAGAAGTTCTTAATATATTTTCAGTACTAAGCCCTATCAGAGATAGGGTTTTGAAATACTTTTTTTTTTTTTTTGGTTTTTTTTTTCGAGACAGGGTTTCTCTGTGTAGCTTTGCGCCTTTCCTAGAACTCACTTGGTAGTCCAGGCTGACCTCGAACTCACAGAGATCTGCCTGCCTCTGCCTCCCGAGTGCTGGGATTAAAGGCGTGCGCCATCACCGCCCGGCTGAAATACTTTTTTTATTCTCTAGGTCACTTGATGATATGGTATCCTTTGCAGAAGTTAATTTTGATGAAATCTAATTCATCTTTATTTCTAAAGGCCTGATTTGTTTTAGAGTGGTTTCTGATCACTGGAAAATAATGGGAAATTCAGAGAGTTCTTGTATTCCCTGTCCACATTTATCCATAGTCTTTCCTGTCAATATCCTCCACCAGAACTATACAATTGCTGCAGTATCGGCACATCCTTATCACACAAAGTAAATATGAGAGTCTTGGTGTTGTGCTTCTCAAGACTTTGGACAAATTTATAGTGAGAGGCATCTACTGTTAGTATCATACAGATCCTTTTCAGTGCCTCAAGAAGACTTTGCATTCTGTCTGCCTATTTCTTTCTTCTCTTCCTCAGCATTTTGGGAGCCATTTATCTATTTATATCTGCATTCATCATTGCCAGAGTTTGGAAACAACCCAAGCCTCCTGTGTTATATGAATGCATAAGTAAACTTTGATAGATAATGATGTGTCAGTGCAAAAAAGTGGCTGTCAACCTGACGAGACATGGAGGAAACTTGCATCCATATTACTCGGTGGAAATGGACCGTTCTGCAAAAGCAGTTATGACTCACTCTGTGATCATCTCCAAAGGCAACATTGCAGACACAGTGGAACTCTCACGTCATGCTTTTTTATTGTTAGCTGTGGATTGGATGTCAGACTTTAAAACCATTGCCAGATCTGAGGTCATGAAAATATATTCCCTATATTTTTGGCTAAGAATTTTGTCTTAGTTTTTACACTTAGGCCTTTGGTCTATTTTGATAGAATCTGTATAAATGGTTCAAGATAAGCACCTGTAATCATGCTTTTGCATATGAATATCCATCTTCCCCATCACCATTTATTAAAAAGACTGCTCTTGGGTTGTGGGTGCAGCATGGAAGCCCTGGATTCAATCTTCAACACTAAAATATGAGATGAGGCTAAAGGAATCCCAAACTATTCTTTTTCTGTTTGATGAACTTGACACTTGTTCAAAAATCTGTTGACTGTCAGCACTTGATACTACTTCTAGACTTTTACTTCAGGTCTACTTCCATTTATCTTCATGTTAGCACCACCTGCTCTTATTTGCCTGTTCTTTCTTGTAAGTTCTTTATTTTTTGTTTGTTTTTAAGATAGTGACTTATATCTCATACTGGCCTGACTTTCCATATCAGGCAGGTCTTGAATTCATCATCTTTCTGCTTGCTGTCCGGGCTGCACCACTACACTGATCACTTACAAAGTTTGAAACTAGTTCATTTGAGCCTTCTTTAGTTCTTATTTTTGAAGATGGTTTTGGCTTTTCTGGACCCCCACAACTTCATATGAATTTGAGGATCAGCTCCTCTCCTCTCTCTTACCCCGCCTCCTTTCCTCTGTCTCTACATCTACCCCCTTCCTAGGAGCTGGTACCACAAGCAACCACCTCTCAAGTGTGCATTTCTAAAGAGAAATCAACTGGGATTTTGAATTGATATTGAATCTGTAGCTCAGGTTAGGGGGAATATTGACATGTTTACAGTATTAAATATTATTAATACTCAAATAACATTAAGTATTAATTAATGCATTAAGTATTAATTATAGTATTAATGCAACCATATACTTTTTTTCACTTACACAAATCTTAGTTTCTTTGAATGATATTTTATAGTTGCCAAGGAACAGAATTTGTAGTTTCTTTGGTGTATTTTTACCTGTTTGTTTTTGAGGCTATTGTAAATAGTTATTTTCTTAATTCTGTTTTGGGGCACTCATTGTAGGTATATGGAAATACAGTTTCCTTTTGTATATTGATCTTGTATTCAGAAACCTTGCCACATGCACTTATCAGATGGAATTGAAATGTCTGCTCGATTCCTTAATATTTTTGTTTACAGGACCATATCGTCAACAGTAGTTTTATTTTTCCTGTCCAATCCAATGACCAATGACCTCGATAGAGTTTCTAGTAAACTGATAAACTGAGTGATAGAAACAGATATCCCTTTGTTTTCCCTATTCCCAGAGAAGAAGAGAGCATGTAGTCTTTTGTCATTCATTTTGATGGTAGGTGTGTTCGTAGATCTTTAAATCCTGTTGAAATTTTTCCTTCCCATTCCTATGTAAAGAGAGTAGTTTTATCAAGAGAGATTTGAATCTTGTCAAATGTTTTTACTGGCTCTATTGATATGGAAAGGTGTTAACTGGTTATTTTTCAGATGTTAAATCAACCTTGCATTGTTAGGATAAGTCTCACCTGATCATAGTATACAATTATCTTCGTATGTTGCTAGACTTAGTGTATAAGTCAGTTTGTTTATGATTTTAGAATATTTTTCTATCCACATTCATAAGAGAAATGGTTTTCTTGTGATGTCTTTGCCCTATTTTGCCTCTTAGGAAAAAGGAAGCTCAATTGGGTTGGCCTGTGGGCATGTCTACGGGGCATTTTATTGATTGCTAATTGACAGAGGAGGGCCCAGTACATGGTGGGGCTTGGGGAGGGGGTGCGGGGGCTACAGTGCCACCTCTGGGCTAGAGGTGTGCCTGAAATGTATAAGAATAGTAAATGAATGTGAGCCTAGGAGCAAGCCAGTAAGCAGCACTCTTCAATGGTCTGTGCTTCAATTCCCGCCTCTAGGTTTCTTTCTTGGCTTCCCTCAATGACGGATTGTCACTTGGAAGTAAGAGAAGAACTCACCCATTTTCTCTGCAAGTTGCCTTTGGTCAAGGTTGTAGCCTAGCAATAGAAAAGCAAATGAGAACAACCATGATTTTCCATGAGTGATTTAACATTTCAGTATGTCCTTGTACTCATGATCCACTCTTGTCAACCTCAAATCTCTATAAAACAAGAGTCATAGAATTAACATTGCCGTCTTCACTTGCCAGAAATTAAATCTGGGTATTGAAAAACCTCTTGTAGATCTGTCTAGTGGCAGAAAATACCTTTGATCTTTAAAAAGGCAGCCCTGTGCTCTTTTATAAATCAGTACATATTTGTACATTGAAGTACCATCTGAGCCCATATGATTTCCAAATGATTCTTTTTCTCCTTTGTTGGAAGAAGGCAGTCACCGGTCACTAACTTTTTTTTTTTTTAAACCAATGTAGTTGTTTCTGTGACTTATTAAATGCCTTCAAGAATGGTCTTTATCATTAGCATGTTTGCTAAGTAGTAAGAATTGGATGATATTTGGGCTCAGCTCAACACGTACCTTTCATAGAATTTTATCAGACACTTATCTCATAGGAGACCAACGATGCTGAGAGAGCACAGGGCCATGCTTTTGTTCTGTGGTCTGTTGGGTACCATTCCTTCCTCCCATCACTTACCCATGTCAAACTTCTGGGAATAGGAGACTATAGTAACATCTACCCTGAGCCATGCCCCTCATGAGCACTGTCTTCTCTAAGCACGCACTTGAGTGCCCTCACACATGGCTCCATCTTCTTCTGCTCATCAACTATTTGTGCATCGATTGGGCTTTATTGATACCCCACTTCCAGTTATCTTTCCAAAACACACCAAAGTATTCTAGGTCATCATGTATTAGTGTCTTAGTCTTTGGGGATGCTCTCATTTGATACCACAGCTGAAGAACTTACTGCTTTCTCTACTTTACAGTTTACCACCACCGCGCCAGAGTTTCAGGAACTTGGATGTGTATTTAAGAAACACCTGGTTAGAAGGTGGCACAAGTCATCTGTCCTGAAGTATTGAAAACTCCTTGGGTACCAAGAGCACACCTCAGGCTGTGTTACCCCAGTATCAGGCACATAATTCAGCATATAATTGGAGCCCAGATATTATGTTGAATAGATGTTGAGTCTTTGGTGCATAGTATGCAGCTAAAGCCTCCTCTGGTATCATGAATCTGCTTAAGCAGAAGACACTGTGCTTTGGCAGTCTACCTCAGTCTCACTGGGCCTGGTGGGCATCAGCTACTTTCATGGGTAAGAGAAGATCGTCTACTTTAGAACCATTCTGCTCTCTAGTCCCTTACCTATACCTCTGACCCAAGTTGACTCAGTCACATGCTTTAAGTGGTGGCTGAGGTTCTCATCCATGTGCTTCTGATGCTCTTCTGATGTATGTAGCTCTTGAAGCTTTTCCAAAACTACCTCCTTAGGTTTTGCTTTCTTTCTTCTGTACAGCAGGATGCGTTGTCAGAATTAACTCTGGGATTCTTCACAGTCCTGTTACAGTGTCCCCTCATTCTTGGTGACATAGAATTAAAAGATTCTAGACAATACATGTTTAGAAGGTACAGAGGAAAGACCAAGACTTCAAAGAAAAATGTAGCTGGTGCTCAAGAGCCTCCTTCAAAGAGAAAATGTTAGTGATTGGGGAAGAATCTTTCAAAGAAAAATTGTTTTCCAAGATGTTAAGCCACTGTTTTATATTTACGTGAAACATTTAAAAGTATACTTTTGTAATAGTCTGTATAATTATATATAAAGATATAAAACAGCCTAAAAGTAATATTTTAATAATTTCCTACAGTTTTTTACTTTTTGGAGATAATCATATGCTTAAGTTACGGGTTAAGAAATTTCTAATCCAATAATTACACTTTTGCTCAGAAGGCACATTGTGTTATAGATTTCTTAGTGTTATGCTGACAATATACACCAGAATTGCTTAAAATGTGTGTTAAAATGTGCAGAACCCTGGGCCTAATCCCAGAGAACTAAGTCAGAATCGCTGAAGATCGTGCCAGGGTTTGGCACTTTATCAAGTTAATCTTTGACTTTTGGCAGACTTCAGTGTCAGAAATGCACCGGCTATCAGCGAGTGGCTCAGCCCCGGCACTCAGAAGGTCTGGGCTGAGTTCCTGTTGCCACTTTAAGGACATATCTAAGGCGTCTGCGAAGATGTTTCTGTCTGGAAATGGGAAGGATGCTAACCGTAGCAGTATCAATGAGGTGTGGGAACTCAGGGAGTGGCTGCTCTGTAAGCCAGTTAGTGTCACATGGTGTGTAGCAAGTGCTTATGGGCCGAGAGCAGCAGGGCACTGTGGCAGTCTTGTGGTACTGGTGAAGTCCTTGTAGTGCTGCACCTGCCATGGGACTTAACTGGGCAAGAAATTCTAGACTGTGTTTTGTTGCTTGTTTGTGTTTGTTTGGGGTGTGTGTGTGTGTGTATGTGTGTGTGTGTGTGTGTGTGTGTGTGTGTGTGGTGTTTGCATACCTACACATGCTCATGCCCATCTGTGGGTGTGGAGGCCGGAGGAGGACAGCTGGTGTCCTGCCCTGTCACTCTGTCTTATTCCCTTGAGACAGGTATTTTCCCTGAAACTGCAATCATCAATCAGTTATTATTATTATTATTATTATTATTATTATTATTATTTTACCATCCTTGTTGTTTGGATCTTTGGCTTCTAACTTTACTTCCCCCCCACGCCCCCACCCCCATCTTAATGGTTTAATGGTCATGGTATGTAAGTATAGTCTATTACTTTGGGCCAATAACTACCGCACTGTTTAACATTACTCTAAAAAAAAAAAAAAAAAAGACTTGTAAGGGACAATACTGCAAAGACTTGATAGCCCTTTGGTGAATGTTTTATTAGCACATAAACTCTCCAGTAAGAGAACACAGTTCCCATGCCCTATTTGTCTGGATCTTTGTATGACTGGCTCAGAGAGTTTATTGTTTGATAGAGAAGATAAAATTCCCCTGATATTTCCTACTTAGTCTAAGTTTGGACTACACCTACAGTATTTTTGGAGGCTTTATTGTTTCCTCGACTATTTAAATACTGTTCTAAAGCTTACATGGAACACTGTTATCGTATCTAAGAATAATGTGTGTAGCAGAGCAGCAGATTGTATTTCATTACCATCTTTATAATTAGGCACAGACCAGTGTTCCCACAAGCCATTCGGTAAGTTCTAGTGACTTCAGTCTTGGTATATGTGTAGTGGTGACTTTTCACCATCTGTTTAAAAAACTGAGGGGAAGACCTGGACTTTGAAAAGGATTATGATTGAGGCAGAGTCTCATGTAACCAAAGTTGGTCTTAAACTCTAAACTCAGTGTTTAGCCAAAGATGGTCTTCCAATCCTGCTGCCTCCCCCTTCAAAGTTAGGGTATAGGTATGTGCTCCATTTTCCACTGTATTGGTGACTGAACCCAGGGCTTGGTGCATGCCAGGCAAACACCAAACCAACTGATCACTACCCCAAGCCCAACCTTAAAGTTTAATGGAGTATTTTCTTCCTTTCTTTTTAAAATATATTTATTTATTCTATGTGTAGGGGTGTTTTGCCTGCATGTATATCTGTGCAGCATGTGCGTGCACCGCCTGCAGAATACAGAAGAGAGCATTAGATCCTCTGGATCGGGAGTTGCAGATGGTTGTGAGCTGCCACGTGGGTACTGGGAAATGACCAGGGTCCTTTGGAAGAAAAATGAATGCTCTTAGCCACTGAACCAACCATCTCTCCAGTCCTTAATGGGGAATTTTCTAAAGTCTAAGGTGGCTAAATAGCCTTAAGAACAGTAGTCAGTGGGAGAGCTCATCACTGAACAGAACAGAGTGATTGAGTCCACTTACCTCTGTGATAGAATGAAGACTTGGAATGTTACATATTGAGGCTAACGTAGAGTTAAGAAAGCACATTCCTTTTACAAGGAAGTGAAGATTTGATGCTCTTATTTCATTTTCCTTTTATAGTTTATCAGAAAGTGTTTAATATTTCCTCATGTCCTTTGACTGCCAATGTGATGTATCCTAGGGTCATCTGAGGAGGGGTCACAATTGAGTGATTTCTCAGATTAGACTGGCCTGTGGGAATGTCTGTGGGGAATTGTTCTGATTGTCTATTGATGTAGAAGGGTGTGGCCCACTGTGGATGGTACCATTCCTTGGGCAGGTGCCTGTGGACTACAGAGGAAAGGTAAGTAAGCACGAACCTGTGAACAGCTTTCCACTACAGTTTTTGCATCATGTTCTGGTTTGTGTGTCTACACTGACTTCCCTTAATGATGGATTGTGACCTGGAAGCATATGCCAAATAAACCCTCTCCTCTCCTAAGCTGTATTTTGTAAGAATGTTTTTTTTTTATTTTTTTTTTATCATTAGCAACAGAAAGAAAACTAGAACACTGAGTATCCTAAATATTAGCTAGGTTCTAAGACATAATCAGTTCCTGAGTTGAGTCTAAATTATTAACGAGCTTCACATATTTGTTTCATATGAAGAAGATGATTTTGCCATGTCAGTTGTTCTACATTTTAGGATCTTCTGCTTATGTTCATAATTTTCTCTATTTCAAAACCTCCATATACTAGTCACTACCACCACCTTACATTTTCTCTTTTAATGACGTCAACTCTACAAATGTCATGCCTGGTTCAGATGCCACCACCTCTATGAAGCTGTCAAGGTTGGGAAAGGATGGGGAGGTATGTGGTACATCTAGGAGGCATTAGGGGAAGGGTCTTCTTATGCTAGGGCATGTAGAGACTATTGCACATAAAAACACATCCAGTCCATTCTTGTTGAAATGAGTTCAAGTAGGTTTATGCAAATTACTATTAATCCTTTTAGGAATGGGACTCTAAGAGATGCTCAGAAAGGCATGTGCACTCTGAAGGCCAGGCCTTTTAAGTTGGAGCATTTGAGTGCTCTGTGTATACTTGGATAGTTGGCCTAAACATCTTAGTATCATGAGGTAACCAGTGGTAAACCTCTTCCCTTTAAGTCACTGGTTGTCATGGTATAATTTTATACTGGGTTATTTTGTTGAAATAATTTTTACATCCTTTGTAGATACTTGTCATATTTTGCTTTTCTTTATTTAAAAATAATAATTCTATTGTGTTCTTAATTTGTTTCTTTCTTTAAACACCAGCCTGACTGTCGCCCCAAGGTCTGTTAGTATGGTCCCACCCCTCCCCCGCAGGCTTTGTTTGCTTAATCATGGAAAAGGAAAAGTCCTTTCCTTCTTTTGAAGTTGGATTCTGTGCTTGCAGAAGGGCCAGTTAAATCACAGGAGATAAAAGTCATACTGACAACCTTCGATGGTCCCTGCCCATTTGCCAGAAATAGCAAACAAGATACTCATCTTGCACAAAAACATGTACACGTTTATGCTCACTCAAAAGATCTTGTATTTGGTCATTCTTCAGGAGTGAAATTCAGCTCTCCATATGGGAGCAGGAGTGAAATTCAGCTCTCTGTGTGGGAGCCCCACGGTGCAAGGTTAGGCGCTGCCTAGGGTTGGAAGGAAGGGTTTCAGGAGGAAGGAAGTATCGTGCCAGACGAATGGAGAACATTGACTTTTCTCTTTATTGGCAAGCTGTTTGAATTAGTATGTAAAAATATTTCCTACATACTGATAATGCAGCATAATTTCCTCAAGATTCAGTTTTGAGCTCACTTACACATTTGGCCAAGCTGGAAATCATTTTCCTTTGGAAAGACAATACAATCTATGAATATGTGAATGAATATATGTTACAACAGCACGTGTCAAGAAGTCTCTGTGAATTTGTTTTTTGAAGGAACAGGTTGACAGATCTCATACTTTAGTGAGAACTTGTTGCCTTCTCAGCCTTGACCGTTCGCAAGCTTTCAGGTATGTCTAGACACTTTTAATTTTCAGACTGACTCACTGAGGGGGCTGGGAATGAGACACTGTAGTCTATCCAGTTGAAATTGGTCATTTTAATAATTAAGAGGACTCACTTTCTGACACTCTGGCAGCAGCAGAGCAGAAGAACTGGCTACTGTGAAGGGAGGCAGGGAGGCCTTTCATGTCCTTGTTCCCACATTGTACCATTACCATCGCTCAGCTCCCTACTCTTTTTCATCTTGTAGAACTGAAACTCTGCAACTGTTTAACCAGGAACTCCTTATTCCCTCCGGCTCCTGTCAATCACCTTTCTACTTTTGGTTGCTATGAATGTTACCATTCTAGAATCTTCCATTAGTAAAACTGTGTAATATTTTTGTGCTGGTTTATTTAAATTGCAATAGAAAATACCTTTTGCGAGACTTTAAAATGTTTCTTTAAAATTTATTATTATTATTATTCATATGTGTGTGAATCTGTGTGAGTTTATGTGCACCACATGTTGGAGAGCCATACAAAGACTAGAAGAGACATTAGATGCCTCAGAACTGAAGTTACAGCCAGTTGTGAAGTGCCCTCTGGGTGCTTGGAAACAAACTTAGATCTTTTGCAAGAACAGTGAGTGTACTTAACTGCTGGGCCATGTCCCCAGCACTAAAAATTTGTCTTTGATAAACATTTACAAAGGATGTTTTCTTGGCTTTGCCTCTCTACCTTTGAAGGGAATTTAGCATTGTCTGACACTTTAACATTCAGGGACAGCTGGGCATGCACCTCAGTGGCTGAAGAAGGAGGATGACCAGTTAGAGGTTAGCCTAGGCTATATAGCTAGATGTTGCCTCAAAGAACAAAAATGGCATAGGTTTTGGTTTTCATTTATACATAAAATATGGTATGCCTTTTAATCTCAGGAAACTTATTTCCAGTGAAGGTAGATAAGGTGATTTTTTGCGAAGGGGAAGTGATTAGTGGGAAAACATCAATTTGGAGGTGCCCTTATGATTTCCAGACTGTAAATGTTTTAATTTAACTGAGGAATGCAGAGCTATTTGGCGTCATTAATCAGTGCATTGGAATCGTCATTCTGAATGATTCTGCTTCATTTATTTTGCATCAGAATATTTTCCACACAATAATAGAGAATAAAAGTGCATCATTAATTACAGCTGAGAGACTCACACCTGTAGGTATATGTGCATTTCCATAGTCAGACAATGAATGGGTTTAACATAACAATCCTTATAAAAAGAGATCATGTAATTAATTCTGTATTAAACTCACTATGATTTACAATCATATCTTCAGTTTTAAGCAATGCTGAAGCAAGTTTGTTAAAACTGTGACCCGGCCGATGTCTTCTATCTTCAGACGGAAAGATGTTTTAGTAATATGGTTGTGCCTTTTGGGTTAATAGTTGCCATGTTTTAGAGAAGAGTGATGTGGTTCTGAAATAGGGTCCATTCCCTTGCAGACAGCACTGGTATGGAATTTATGACGAGGGAGAATTTCACACAAGAATTAAGGAGGTTTAGTTTTGGTCCTGCTTCTTAGATTTGATAAGCACATTCGGTGAAGTATCAGGGTAAAGTCAGTGCATAGAAACTGACAGCTTTTCTATTTGATAATAATGAATTTGCTGGAAATAGTTGGTGTGGTAGTTTGAAAGAAAATGGCCCCCCAAGGGAGTAGCACTATTAGGAGTTATGGCCTTGTTGAAGTTGGCATAGTCTGGTTGGAAGAAGTGTGTCACTTTGAAAGAGGGCTTTTGAGGTCTCACATATGCTCAAGCCACACCTAGTGAGTCAGACCAATTCCTGTTGCCTGCAAGTCAAGATGTAGGATACTAGGCTACTTCTCCAGCACCATGTCTTCCTGCATGCCACTGTGTCACACCATTATGTCAATGGACTAGACCTCTGAAAATGTAAGCCACCCCAGTTAAATGTTTTTCCTTTATAAGAGTTACTGTGGTCATGAAGTCTCTTCACAGCAATAGAAACTCTAACTAAGATACTCAGGAAAATAATCCATTAACAAAAAACAAAGACCTGCCAACCCCCCAAGCAATGCCCACCTAAAGTTAGCCAAAGATATTAAAGGCCAGTGCAATGTAAACAAATGACAAAATGAATTTAAAAAAGTGGAACAGTAGAAGATAGAAGACAACATAAATCCTACCAATCTTCATGATTGTATACAACATACTAATCCTCTATTGGATAAATAGTCCTCTCCCTTTCTCTAGACTATCTCTTCACTTTCTTTTGCTGTGAGGTTTTTTTTTTTTCTTTTTAATCTGATTCAATCCTATTTGTCAATATTTGCTACTATGTCCCAGGCTATACAATCATGAAGATTGGTAGGATTTATGTTGTCAAAATGGCTAAATAACTAAAATGATCTACAAATCTCTTTCATAATTTCTATTTTTCATATAAGTAGAAAAAATTACCTAAAATCTATATAGAAACACAGAAACAGCCTTTGATAGCCCAACCTGTCTTTACTATAAAACCATTATAACAAAACAGCATGGTTCTGGACAAAAACAGATGAGTACACCAAGAAAACATGTTATCCAGAAAAAAGCCCGTCTAGCCACAGTCACCTGATTCTTGACGGAGGACCAGAAACACACATAGGAGAAGACACTCTAAGAGGGGTGCTGGGAAAACAGTAAAAACATATGTGAGAGGCTTGATCCCACCTCTCACTCTGCACACAGTTTAACTCTAAATGGATCAGGCCTTAATATAAGACCTGACACTTTGAAACTGTTAGAGGAAAATACAAGGAATTACCTCAAGATTTCTCAGATTAGGGGCTTTAATAGCCTGGGACATAGTAGCAAATATTGACAAATAGGATTGAATCAGATTAAAAAGAAAAAAAAAACTTCACAGCAAAAGAAAGTAAAGAGACAGTCTAGAGAAAGGGAGAGGACTATTTATCCAATAGAGGATTAGTATGTTGTATACATAAAGATCTCAAAAAGTAAACATTAGGGGCTTAGAGAAATGTCTCAACAGCTAAGAGCACTGGCTGCTCCAGAGGTTCTGGGTTCAGCTTCCAGTTCCCAAATGTAGGCTAGCAGCTTTCTGAAAGCAGTCATACATGTTAAAAAATATTTAAAAAGTAAACACCAAATGAACAAATAGTCCAATGAACACATGATCAAATTAACATTAGATACTTATTAAATGAAAAAAACCACAAATGACCAATAAATACATGAAAAAATGTCCAACATCTTTAACTATTAGGGAAATGCAAATAAATGCAAATAAAAATACACTGAGAACCTATCTCATGTCAGTGAGAATGGCTACCATGAAAAACATAAGAAACTGCAAATGTTGGCAAGGATGTCAGGAAAGGGAATATGTGATTTTAATAGGGGTGTAAATTAATATAGCTTCTATGGATATCAGTATGGATGGTCATCAAAAAATTAAAATTTGAACTACCATGTGATCCATCTCTAACTTGTGAGCATATACTCCAAAGAATCAAAGTCAGCATAGTTAAAGGGAAAACTCTAAACCCAAGTACCTGGTAGCATTATTCAAAATAGCCAAGTTACGGACTCAACCTAGGTGTTTGTCAGTGGATGAATGAATACAAAACACATGGTATGTATACACAAAGTTGTTTTATGTAAAGAAGAATGAAATTGTCATTGCAGAGGAATTAATAGACCTGGAGATCACTGTATTACTTGAAAAAAAAGTTGGCCCCAGAAAGACGCAGGCTGCATGTCTTCTCTCATATGTGGCATTTAGTAGGCAAAGGTGTGAAAATAAAAGGGAGCTAATCAGGTGACATGAAAGGGAACAGGTCGGGACAGTGGAAGGGTCCCAGCAATGTGTAAAAGTGGTGTGAATATAATCAAAAAATGTTATGTGTATACATGGAAACTCTGTGCAATGATATGCTAATGAAAAAGAAGGAAGACTCCCACAATTTGAAGTGCTTCCGGATAAGAAGCACTCACTGCATTGCTTTTCTGGGTCCAGACTCCCCGGACTTCTCTCTTACTGTTCTTTTCCTCCTCCTTTATCCTGGGTGGCTGAGACTCCTGCTCAGAAGAACACAAAATCAACACAATTATAATGCTGAGCTAGGCGTGGTGGCTCATGTAATCCCAGTGCTTGGGAGCAGGAGGATGACACATTTTAGGCTATCCTGAACCAAATGAAGAGTCCAAGACCATACTGAGCTACATGGAACATTGTCTCAAAAATAAGGAAAGCAATACTCCCAAACCCCACACTGTTTATTGTAAGGTTACGAAATAATTTGTTTCTTCTTTAGTCTAAAGGGCAGGTGAAAGAGGTGAGGCCGCCTGGCTTTATTTCTGAGTTTAATAATTGGTAGAAGACAAACAGGCACTTTGTGAAAGAGAAAACACACGGGAAATGTTAAGCAGTTTAATACTATAAGCAAAAGTGGGTGACTAACTGAGTTTTTGAGATTCTTAGAGAAATTAATCTCCGGAAACTCATTCTTTTTGTTGTTGTTATTTTTTTAAACCACCACACAGTTTTCATGTGGTTTCTTGCGTATTGCTTTGATTTATTTTCATACTGAACTTGTGATATACAACTTTTATAGCTCTTTTGAGTAATTTACCAAGGCATGCTCATCTCACACATGAAGTGGTGCAAACTGGTATACAGAACTTCTGGCTTTCAGGCCCCTATCTGTGTACAGTGGTTCACATTCCATGATTTGTTGGCTAAATCATATATTGCTCTCTGCTTACCAATTATGGCATCAGTAATGACAGCATTTTAATGCTCATCTTCATACTTTTCAATTTTTTGTGTGTAGATAGTGGTGCTTAAAAGTGGCAGAAGCCAAAATCCTCTCAGTATGGAATGCACTCTTGACAACAGGCGAATTAGAAAGTGAGGAATCTTAAACTGATTTATATTACTGTGTTGTAGAATACTTCTAGTCCATGTTTGGATATGTCTCCTCCAAAATTCTGGTGTTGAAATAGTGTTGGTGGTATGGAGAAGTGGAGCCTTGAAGGAATGGTTAGGTTTTGAGGGCTGCCTCTCGTGAGGTAGAATTAAGAACTACTACAGAGGTTTCTTTCTATGATCTGCTGACTAGGTCCTCTATTCCCTCACCCCCTGAAGACACAGCATTCCTCTCTTCTGAGGATATAGTCACCAGGGGCCATCTTGCAAGCAGAGAACATAGTCTATTAGATGACTGAATCTGCCAGTGCCTTGATCGTGGACTTGCAGCCTCTACAAGGAATCTATTACATTTCTGTTCATCATAAATTACTCAGAATCAGGTAGTGTGTTGTATGTAGCAGCATAGACTAGGACATACAACTGTGAAAACACTTGCTATGCTGGTTAGTTTTTGTCAACTTGAGATAAACCAGAGGCATCTAAGAAAAGGAGACCTCAATTCAAGAATTGCATCTATCAGACTGGCCAGTGAGCATGCTTTTGGGCCAGTCTATTGATTAATGACTGATGTGGGGGCCCTAGTGTTTTGTGGACAGGTGGTCTTGGGCTGTAGAAGTACCAAACTGAGTAAGTCATGGAAAGTAAAGCAGTAAGCACTCTGCCTCCACAGTCTCTACTTCAGTCCTTGCCTTCCGGTTCCTGCCTTGAGTTTCTGTCTTGACTTATCTTAAATGTACACTCAAGTAAATCCTTTCCTCTCCAAGTTGCTTTTAGTCAATGTTTTCTCACAACAGAGGAGCAAAGTATAACACATATTTTAAATATAGTTAAACAATAAATCTTTTAAACTTTAAAAAATATAGTGAAAAAATTGAGAGATCATTCATATACCATGCCGTTCACCTAGCGCAAACCCACAATCTTGTCATTTTTAGGACAGTCACAGAATTGGGCAACAGCACAATTAATTTGAAAACATTAGAAAACCTTCCTTTTCAAAGTACATGTGGTATTCAGATACATCTGGCCTGTTTTCAATTTGGGGCTACAAAGGAAGAGTTTCAAAGTATAGGCAATTATAGCAAAATTTCTCCATTAGTGTCAGAATTGCGCTTGCAAACCTTTCATTACATTGTGATTATTTCTCAGACCTTTACAGACAGTTTCTGCTGCCAGGCTGGACAAGTTTCTTGTACAGAGTGCTTGTGTGGACACGTGCCTCTTTTCATGTTGTTGAATCAGTGTCTTACTATTTCTCTTCTTGTGCTTGTGAGTTTAGTGTGGAAGGAGAAGCTGATACTGTATGAGTTTTATACAATGTTTTGAGATGATAACTGTGCCCGTGGCTCTTAAATGTAGGTTAAACTTATGCTTTATATTATCAAATCCACAATAGATAATGAACTGAAAATGTTAACTTAAAGTTTGCTATGAAGTTTGGGCTGAGGATGTAAGTCAGATAGTAAAGTGATTGCTTAGCGTTCAAGAAACCCTGAGTTCAGTACTACATACATGAATGGTGAATGGTGGTGAGTGCCTATAATCCCAACATTCTGGAGCTGGAGGAGGGTCAATCAGAAATTCAAGGCCACTGTAAGGTATATGCTAAGTCTGAGGGCAGTTCGGCATACCAAAAAACCTTGTCTCAAAAAAGATTTAAGAAAATGTAATGGAAACTGGAAGCTTCTTTTCTTTAAGCTGTTTTATCCCTTTTGTGATTTGATCTGTCAAGAAAAGTGAGTGATTAAATCAAAAGCTAGCTTAAGAAATGGGGAATGGTTCCCGATTAAATCACTGGCCACCACCACTTTAAGTCGCTTGTTGCCCAATTTATCTTTCTGTCCTTGGTACTTAAGCTAACTGCTTGTCCTGTAGGGGTCTCATCCTTCTTGTCTTCTTTTTATCATTTATTAAGTGCTTATTGTTTTTTGTTCCAGCACTGTTTTATATCCTACGAATATAAATGTAGTTTGGAATCCTTCTTACATTTGAGTTGGCAAAAGATGCCCAGTAAATATTTGTTGAATTGAATAGCATTGCAGCTGAGTCCTCTTAAACACTGCTGAGCTGTGCTCCTGAGATCCTTTGTAGAAATGCTGCTTTTGGGTATCCAGCAACATTCCAAGCATCCTGTGTCGGTTCCTCACTTGTTTACCTCTTTGCCCTCCTTTTCAAGGAGATGCCACATTTGACCAGGCTTTAGCCCTCAGGCAAGTTGGTTAGAAGTAGTAAATTTGGTCATAACTCAAAAGCCCACTTGAGCTGGGTGGCGGTGGCACATGTCTTTAATCCCGGCACTCAGGAGGCATAGCCAGGTGGATCTCTGTGAGTTTGAGGCCAGCCTGGTCTACAGAGCAAGATCCAGGACAGAAACCAAAACTGCACAGAGAAACCCTGTCTTGAAAAAAACCAAAAAAAAAAGGCTCACTTGAGATCCATCAACTCCAGATTTTTTAATACGAGTAGGGTCAAGTTAGATAATAAAGGAACAACAACAACAAAAGGGATCTAGTGGATCTTAAGTCAATGAAGGCTGTGTCCAAGCATCTACTGTCTTTGGTCTTGAAACATTTTCCTCTGTGGAGGCTGGTCAGAGGAAGGCATGCTGTGGCTCTGCAGGGGTCCAGCTCTCACTGGGTGACCTCTGCTCTCTGTGCTTCCCTTCAGTTGCTTCCATCCTTTAGAGATGTCATGGGAAACGGGAATGCCATGGCCCAATGTTCATGTGCA
>CABHPP010133254.1:60832-82603 GCA_902168425.1 Peromyscus attwateri
GTGCACGTGTACTCTAAAGAATGAGATGTCATGGGAAACGGGAATGCTATGGCACAATGTTCATGTGCACATGTACTTTAAAGAATGAGAAATTAGCAAAGGATGGGGATTCTTTTCCATGGCTACTTCAGCTTTTCTAGGCTCTCAGCACGCAGAAAATATCTTCTATATAGGAGGAAACAGCAAGCAGGTCATATTGCTGGATTATGTATGTTGCTGTGGTGGCCTTATTGGGGGTAAAGTGAGATAGGAAGATTGAAAGTTTTTTTTTAACTAGGTATTACTTTTCTTTGGACCTTAACTTGCACAGTCCCCATGAGTGGATTTATATATGTAGAGTTAAACAGAATTAACTGGGGTCCCAGTCCCACAATTGTGGGACAGTATTTCCACGAGGTAAGCACAGCATTGGGAGTTCTCCAGATGTACTTCTGTCTTAGATTTGTATTGGTTCTGAGGTTCTTGGAGTTGGTTATTCTGTTTCACAAATTTGTTCTGTGGACATGTGTCTTTTAAGGCTGTGTTTGTTTGGGAACCTTTTAAGTGGCCCAAGGGAGCTTCCCTGTGGGTACTATTAGAACACTACTTCCTAAGTCCCCTGTCCCCAGCTCAGCAGCTTGGCCAGCTGAATTCAAAGACTCAGCACAGCCTAGTGACTGTTGACAGAGCATTTCCTTAAGCTGGAGGTAGCAGGATTTGGCACTTCCCATGTCTCAAATAAACCTGAGATTTAGGGAAGTGCAAAGGTTAGCATTGCTGCCTGAGAGTCCAGTGTCTCTCCCCAATCCATGGCAACAGACTCTGAAATCATTTTTTTAAATATTTTGAATCCTTTGAAAATTTTATACAATATGTTTTGATCATAATTGTCCCTGCCACCCAACTCCTCCCAGAAGTACTCTACCTCCCTACCCACATAACTTCCTGTTCTCTTATTTTTTAAATCTCATCAAGTTCAGCTTGTGTTGCCCATATACTCTTGGGTGTGGGGACCTCACTGGAGTGTGGTCTACCGACCAGAGGTCACACTCTCAAGGAAAACAGACTTTCCTTCCTCAGCAGCTGTTGATAGCCTTTAGCTCCTCAGCTAGTGGTGGGAATGTGTACCCTTCTCCCTGCCCCCATGCTGGGATTTTAGTCTGTCTTGAGCTTGTACAGGCCTGGTACATGCTGTCACAATTGCTGGGAGCTCATATGTGTAGCTGCCCCTTTGTGGCCCCCAAACACTGTTCCCTTGTAGTGTTCTACTGCCTCAGGCACATAATCTTTCCACCACCCCCTCTTTCTGCAGTAATTTCCGAACTTTGGGGAGAGGGGTGTGATATTGACACCCCATTTAAGCTGGGCACTCCCTAGTCTCTATTCTCTGAATGTTGACCAGTTGTAGGTCTCTGCTAATTTCTGTCTGCTTCAAGAAGAAGCTTCTCTGATGAGGGTTGAGAGATGCATTAATTTAGGGGTTTAACAGTAAGTCATTAAGAATCAGTTTAATACTATGTCCATTTAGCAGAAAAGTAGCATTGGGTTCTCCTCCAGGGACTCTGACCTATGTAGCCAGAGGCCCTGATGATGATTGCTAGGTATGGGTTCAATCTCATGGAACAGGCCTTCTGTCCAATCAGAGAGCAGTTCTCCAATGCCATTTGTGCCATTATTGCATTTGTGGGTGTATCTTGTCCAAACAGTTGCTGTTGTACCTCACTGCATTTGTAGCTGGATAAGAATGATGACTACTTTTCTCCTCTGGTGCCATAAGTAGCACCTTCCAGCACTATGAAAGCTAGCCAGGAGGGATGAAGTTTCTAGTCACTACCAGCTTGGTGAGAGAATCTTACATTTGAAAAGTAATAGCTCTTCACCTATTGTTTCCATCCCCTACACACACACACACACACACACACACACACACACACACACACACACACCAAACAAAAACAAACAAATGACAAAACTCCAGAAGGAAGTAATGAATTAAATTATATGATCACATCTCCTGCTCATAGATAATCTTGAACAAAGATGTGGCAAATGAAATCAGCTAATTTAAGAAAATTAAGTTTCAAAAATTGTGAGAGATATTAAAGTGATTGTGTTGCTTCTTTTTCTCTTTTTATGTGCTATTTCTGATGAGTGTTAATTTCTTGTATTTAGAGTCTTTAATATAATTTTTTATAAATTTTATATAGATGCTACAAGTATTAAAGATACAGGGGCTTACAGAAATCCATTTGTGCCCATTTTATGATCTTCATATTTTCATTAATTTTTCTTTTTAATTTCTTTTAATTAGCATGAGTTATCTATATACAAGCACTCTAAAAGACTCCAGTAAGATGCAGCAATTGATTCTGCAGACACTTCCCTAGAAACGTTAGTTGATGTGTGTTCTCCCTATTCATTTACCATTGCAACCAATCAAGGCTGTTGGTACCCCTCTTCCCAGTCCCCAAATGACACATGATGACCAGTCATCTGATCAAAGTGCTGAGAATAAGTGACTGATGAGTGCTCAGCCTTAAACACGACATCAACCCATCTCCACCTCTCCAAGGCCCAGGGAGCATCACAGGAGAGAGGCAGAAAGAATTTCAGAGCCAGAGGATGGGGAATAGTGTCATGAAATGCTGCCATCCAGATCTGACATTGCAGTTGCAGCCACGAACACACAGCTGTGGGTACCTGCGTTAGACTGGGCCCTCTGACTTTCCATGGTGGATAAAGGGGAGGGGGATGCTTACTGTGCTAATGACTATTGATGGTGCTGGAGGGGGATCATTCTCTCTGGTGATGTAAGCACTGGGGGACAAAGTGAGAAGAAAAAAGGGTTCAGAGGGAAAAGAACGATGATCCTGGAGGATAATGAGGGGCTTCGAGTATGACCACAGTACATTCTATATATGTATGAAACTTTCAAAAGTAGAGAAAAATATACATGGCGATATGTGCTTGGCTCACTGGTAAGGCAGAGGATCCAATTGTTCCTAGAGGAATGAAAATTTAAGAGATGCTGCTGATTTGTTACATGGTGTTTCATGCTTTTCTCTCAATATGTAGAGAATTGCTCATTCTTTTCCATCAGCATAATTTTAAAATAATAACAATTACCACTCAGGATTGCACCATGGCCAATCAAAGAGTCTTATCTCTTGGACTACTGTGATGGGACTTGGATCTTAATTTCTTTTAACTATTGGTTGTCAGATCTGCTTTAGTTCATCATTCATCTTACTTGTTAAAACTTTATGAACAGTAACAAAGTTTAGCCTTACATAGTACAGCCTGAGGCTGTGGCTGACAACATTCCCCAGCAGCCTGTAAAATAATGATTAATTCCCTTTTTTAAATTTATATGTTCCTCAGGTTGAGTGAATGCTCCTGGGGTAATGGGCAGGTTGCAACTAGGAGTCCACCCATTGTGTGCCACGTTTTAGTCTGAAAGACACGGTGTTATTTTTATATGGGCTAACTCACCTTGCCAGAATTAGTGATTGTAATCTTTATCACAGCAAGATGTGATGGCTAATGTTATCATCAGCGTCATAGCTCCAGAAAGGTAAATGGTTTGTCCTTATTTTTAAGTCTATTTAGCTATAGCTACATTTACATAAATACACATATGTGCATGGTATGTGTGTGTAAGAACATATTAAGATTGAAAGCTTATGTGAATTGTGATTGTTGGGCTCCTGCTGTTTTGTTGTTGTTTGCTTATATTTACTGATTTGTGTGTATGTTTGTGTGGAGAGTATCTGTGTATGGTGTACATATGTGTGTGATTTGGACACAAGCACATATGTGGCATGTTGTGAAGGCCTGAGGAAGATGTCAGGTGACTGCTCTTATCATTTTCTACCTTATTTCTTTGAGATGGGGTGTCTCACTGAAATTGGAGCTAGGCTGGCAGTCATCAGGTCCCAGCTATGCTCCTTGTTTCCCACAGCTCTTGGATAAATAGCAGGTGTGGCCACAGGCAGCTTTTTTTTAAAATTTTTTTTAATTTTATAATTTAATTTAATTTTACATATCAGCCACAGATTCCCCTATCCTCCCCGCTCCTGCCTCCCCCCTACCCCGCCTTCCCCCAGCCCACTACCCATTTCCATCTCCTCCAGGGCAAAGACTCCCTGGGGATTCAGCTCAACCTGGTAGATTCAGTCCAGGCAGGTCCAGTCCCCTCCTCCCAGGCTGAGTGAAGTGTCCCTGCATAAGCTCCAGGTTCCATGCACTAAGGACAGGTTCCGGTCACATAAAAAGCTGCCTGTGATAGGATGGCCAAACACAGGCAGCTTTTTATGTGAGTCCTGGGATCTAAACTCTGGTGCTCATGCTTGCAAAGCAAAGTGCTCTTTCCCACTGAGCCATCACTTCAGCCTCTCCTGGGTTTATCATTAGCTTTGCCCCGCGTGATTCCATAAACGAAAACTAGTGTCTTTTACTCATAAAGGAAATGTTACAGACTTGCTGTAAAGCCTCAGGAAGGGCCCTGCCTGAGCACCCCACATTCTTTCTGCAGGAACAAGGTCCCCACCCAGGGAGGAATAGTGTCCTAACTTAAGCATCTCTCTGGAAACCTGGAGCTTCCTGGGTTACTTCCTCAGCTCATCTTTCCTCCCGTTGCCAGGTTGTGTCTCCCTCCTTCTTTCTCACCCTGCAGAGGCCCAGTTCTTCAGGCCTGAGGCTGCTGCTGACAGCATTGCTTACAATCTGCTGCCCTTCCTCTAGATGAAAACGCCTGCATCTGCCTGCATCTGCCTGCTTGCTGTCTGTTAGTTGTGAGTTTTGAGATAGGATCTTGCTGTGTAGGCCAGGCAAGCTGTTGGCTCATGTTATATATTTTAAGGATACCCCCTTTACTCTGTTTCTTTTTCTAGGAAAGACCCCCCACCCTCTCCTTTCTCCTCAGCTGAAGGAGAGCTCCTCAAAGCTTCTTTGACCTCCATTTGTTCTCTGACCCCAGCACTTGAGTGTGAACACCTGTTGGGAAGCTCACACTTGGCTCCGGGTTTCCCAAACTGCTGCATGCCGTGTTTTCATGATGTCATACTTGACCTTGCTCTTCATTTGACTGACTTACTGTGGATGTCTTCACTGTCCTCTTCTTGGTGGCATACCCTTTCCTGTAACTGCTTCCTCTCTCCTTCCATCTGCCCTGCCCACATTCTCTCCTTCCCTCCTGCCCATTGTCCTATAAGAACTTTTCTGCTCATGGGTTTCTTGTAGGAATTTTAAGAATGAAGCACCTGTGTGCCTAGGTCCTAGTGACAGGCCTCTCCTGGGCTGCAGATGGCCAAAGTCTTTTCATAAGGCAGAAGGAGAATGAAGGAGTTCTTGGGGGTCCATCAATCTCTGTCTTTCTCTGTGTCTCTCACACTGTGTCTTTCTCATGTTTGGGATTGATTGAGGACCTTGCCTGTTCTCTACAACCCTGGCTTTGGGCTCTCCTTCATGAGGGCATAATCCTTCACTACACAGTCACATTGCAGATGCCTCATCTGCCTTTACATTGGAGGTGAAGACCTCCTAGGAATTTGGGGGAAAACATTCATTCATCTACTACATACACACAGAAAGACCCAAACCATGATTACCAATGCCTTAGGCATGCTGTAGGAAATTTGGAAAAGGGCCACTACAAATAGACATCAAGTAACTTAGGTCATCATGACAATGTCTGTATGACTCCTTCTGTGGAAGCTCTTTTCTGAAATCCCTTGCTTCTTTTCCATCTATCACACACCTGTTTTGTGTATTGAGGGAGTGAGCTCTCCTTTCCTGCCTCTAAAACTGGTGTTTGGAAGTGTTTAATATTTCTCCCCATCCTGTCTTTTCTGTATTTGCTTCTATGAGCAGGCCCATTTGTGCAATCAGGCTCAAATTCCGAATTAAATAGTCTCCTTCATTTTTCTTGGGCCTTGGTTGTAGATACTTAACTGTTAGTTACATATTTCCTTCTGGATATAATATACAGCATTTCAAACTCATGTTCCCAACTGGTGATCATCTGTTTGTCACTTTTATCCCATATCCTTTTACCTCCTTTCAGTCACCAAATCCTGTTGATTTTATATTTCTTAATATTGTTCTTGTATTATTCTACTTCTTTGTAGACGGTTTTCAGAATCACATAAGCTCTCTCTTTAGGTTTGCACTACAATCTCACTATTTTCATGGCACCCTATCATCTCCAGGCCAAGGTGTTTTCTTCTCCATGGTTGGTACTGCGTCTTATTAACAGTGCTGACTGGCTGTACCTGGAAAGTGAATAGACTAATTTGCTATTCTTTGTATCTATAGACCTGGGTATGATGACTTGGTCATAGTGGATAGCCCACCCCTGGGCATGTGGTTCTGGGTTGTAGAAGAAATCAAACTAAGCAAGCCAGGAAGCAGTATTTGTCTGTGGTTTATGCTTTAGTTTCTGCCTCCAGGTTCCTGCCTTGAGCTCCTTCCCTTGTTTTCTTAAATGATGGACTCTGTCCTGTGAGGTGAATCTTTTCTTCCCTAGTTGCTTTTGGTCAGTGTTTTCACAGTAACATAAAAGCAAATTAGATCAAGTGTTATCATTCTTCACAAAAAATCAGTCTCCTCTGGATTGTCCCTTGGTTCATTTCTTAAAAATGAAGTAAAGATGAAGCTATTTGTAATTTATTATTTTTTATTATTCTACAAATATCCACACCCTGATTAATAACAGGAAAAATACTATTTTATGGTAGGCTCATCTTGGAACATTTTCACAGCAATGCACTTCTTTTCATAGGTACTCTGCTACTTTTCATATTCTTATTTCGAAGTTTTTAGTAATCCTTCGATTAAATCTTATCAGTACACTATGGTATTATCAAATAAACAAGTTTAGGACAAAACTACTTTAATTATGGTGAGCCTCCACTGATGGGAGCAGAGGTTTTCAGTCTGCTCAAAAGAGCCACCTGCTTGGAAACATCCCAGGTGCATTTATCAGTATGATTTACAAAGGGACTGGAGATCATTGGTTCATCTAGACAGCTGGCTAAGTGGATGTTGCCTCTAACAAATCCTATCACATTTGTCAGACTGATGCCAAAGGATGCTGTCTTCGTTAGTATTATTATTGCTGTGCAGAGATACCATGACCACGGCAACTCTTAGGAAGGAAAATAGGTCATTAGGGTAGCTCATTTACAGTTTCAGAGGTTCAGTCCATTATCATCATGGTGGTGAGCATGGCAGCAGGCAGGCAGACATGGTGCTGAAATAGTAGTTAAGAGTCCTATGTCTTGCAACAGGAAGTCGACTGAGACACTGGGTGGTATCCTGAGCATAGGAAGTCTCAAAGCCTCCCCCTGCCACACACACACTGACACACTTCCTCTCACAAGGCCACACCCACTCCAACAAAGCCACACCTCTCAACAGTGCCACTCCCTGTGAGATGATGGAGGTCAATTACATTCAAACTACCACAGATGCTTATCTCTGTGACTTGGCATCATGGTCACCAGAGAGCTTAGTACAGGCTTCCTCACCTTCCTGCACAATCTTTGCTGAATATCATTCATGAAGATGTTCTCTTGGACATCATCAATTCCCTGTCATCTATCTTATACTGTAACCATAGCAAAGTGTAATTTTTAAAGCTACTCTGTGGTTTAGTCTACAGCATGTTAGCTAGCATTTTGTTGTTGGGACACAGTACCTGAGACTATGAAGTTCTGAGGGTAAAGGTTTATTTCGGCTCATCATTTCAGAAGTTTTAGTCCCTGAGTGCTTGGCCCAGTAGATGTGAGTGAGAGAGTACTATGGTGGAGAACACCTTGACCAGGAGGCTGTCTACCTCATGGTAGATGGAAAGCAAAAGAAGAGGAAGGGGCTAGGTCAAAAGTCAACCCTTCAAAGGTTTTAACCCAATGTCCTGACTTCCCTTTGCCAGGTCCCATCTCCTAAAGTTTCCATTGCCTACCTGTAGCCCAAGAGGCTGGCCATAAGCCTATAACATGGGTATTTAGGGTCATTCCACACCCAACTACAGCATACTGCAAATGTGTTAGGTAGTCTACAGTCTGTCCACCATCAGGCAGAGTGAGTGCTCACCTACACTATACAGTTAATGCCTACTGTTTTGTTGTTTCCAGAATTGAATGGACGGGTACCCACCACTTGTTTTCCTTTCTGTTCCATGTCTTGAGGTTTTACAATGCACATTTACATTTGCCTCACCATCACTTGACTCTACTATGAGTCTGTAACTCTGACAATGCAAGTTATGGTTTTTGTTTGTTTGTTTTGTTTTTGCTGTTGATCTATCTGGTTTAGTAATTAGGTTTGGTCTCACCCTTATGTTAGTCACTGAGTTTCTCTAACCTGTTTCATATTTACAGTGCTTTCCTCAATAAAGATCAAGAGAACCATCATTCTATTTTATACACATTCTCTTTTTCATCTTGCAAAAACATTATTTTCTTTGACCTTTATTTAATGAAGCAACATTTTTTTTAATTGACTTTGGAGCACTTTGTATGGTTACTCAAATTCTTTCTTGGCAAGCCTGATTATTAGTTTGTACTTGGCCCACTATACTTTGAAGGTTTTCTTGTGTTCCTTGACAGAAGGGCTCTCTTTTCATTTTGTTAATGTTGTTGATGAGACAGGATCTGATTTAGCCCAGTCTAGCTGCTGTGCAGCCAAAGATGGCCTTGAACTCATGTTCCTTCTGCTTCCACCTCTCAAGTGTGCCACTATGTTAGACTCATATTGCAATTTTTGAGAAGCAGTTTGCTTCCCTTGCCTACTCTGTCCCCTAAACATCTGCCCAGAGTCTGCTCTTTTAGATCCTTATCTTGGGCCAAGGATGGACTAAGACCTTATCTTAAAATGGACTTCAAAGTACCCCTGGTTTGTTTGCCAAAAGCATTTCTCTTTGAGAAATAATGCCTCATTTTTAAGAGTTCACTTTATAGCAGTCTTCCAAGGCTGGAGAGATTAGTACCTTCCAAGTCAAAAGGCCTCTTTTCTAGTTAGTAACTACCAGTAAGTTTTACCTAAGAAATACAATATATATATATATATATATATATATATATATATATATATATTCAATATAGTACATCTCATTATTCTTTGTGTTTACATATCTTCATTAAGACAGGGAGAATATTACCCAGAGGATCATAAAATGATGCCTCATAGTTTGGCAACACACAAGACCTTTCAGTATAATGCATATATGAGTCAGTAATGCCCATACTTAATGATAAGTATTTAAGGAATTATTTATGGTTAAGTAAAAATAGACTAATGTCATAGTACATGTAGCTTAAAGAAGAAAGCAAAATTCACAGTACTCCCTATATGGTTTGGTAGACTCTAGAAACTTACTTTGTACAGTTTGCAACTGTAGCCATTGGGTGTTGCATCTCTCTCTCTCTCTCTCTCTCTCTCTCTCTCTCTCTCTCTCTCTCTCTCTTTTGTATTTACATGTTAGTCTTGTCTGCAGGACAGCAGGCCTTACTGAACATACACATTAATCTCTGTTAATGCCCCTTCCTGCTCCTTCAGGGTCTTCAGTCCCTATTTAGGTCTCCCTGAATTCTACATCATTTTTTCAGGTACATCTTAGGTGCCTGTGACCTACTGCATTAAGTAGTTACGAAGAGGAGTTTCGTCTGTCTCTGCCTCTGAATTGTTCACACACAGCCCTTCTGGGACCACTCAGAGGTTCTCAACACTGTTTCACGTAAAACCTTGTAAGAATCCAAGTTTTACATGTCAAAAGAAGTCATCTAGAACTATTGTCAGCTCCTGTGTAGGGGGAATCATGTCCTTCAAATCATACTCTGTAGCCAGAATCCCAAATACTGTGGCACATTCACATCCTGTCCCATATGGGCACAGACACTGGAAATTCATCCTAGGACAAGGACACACAATCCAACCATGGTTTCTGTTTCTATCCCTTACCTGCCCACAGTGTGAAAACAGTAACAATACAAACATCTCTGTTATCCTCAGCATGAACTAAGAACCAGAAGTCTTCATGCACTTGGATCCCTATGTTGTTATCAAGCGTTCATATTTATCATTGGTTTCATATTCTTCGGGTCGCTAGGAAGTCGTAGGTGCAAATAAGTTACCTGTTAATATGCTATAATTCTCCTATAGTTTCATGGATGATTTGTTTACATTTGCATTTATTATTTTATAAGCAAATTAAGCTTCTTTATATGTGTATATGTCAATAGAAATATACAAATAAATGGGAAACACATATTTGTGGGTGGACAAATCAGATACAGAATAATATGGAGTATATATGTGAGTTGTGGACATATCCAGCAGCATGGTATGCCTACAGGTGTATGCATGTGATCTACCACTAATATAATATTGGCTGTGTACAATATGTGGGAGTGGGTTGGTGAATTGCATGTAAATGAAACAGACACTAATGTAATATTGGGTGTGTCTGAGTCATTCAGACAAGTATCATCTGTATGTCTGTATAAAGTGTGTTAGAATATGAATCAGGCAGGGTGGTGGTGGTGCACGCCTTTAATACCAGCACTCAGGAGGCAGAGCTAGGCAGATCTTTATGAGTTAGAGGCCAGCCTGGACTACAGAGCAAGCTCCAGGACAGGCACCAAAACTATACAGAGAAACCCTGTCTTGAAAAACAAAAACAAAACAAAACAAAAAAAGAATATGAATCAGATACAGAATAACACATTTATATGTATGTGTGCATCTGCCTTAGAATAACTGAGAAAAGGCAGGGCAAATAAAGCTTAGTGCTGAATCTGAGATGGTAATTTCATACCTATGTAGCTTTGTAATTTGGCAGGAATCTGTCAACTACTGTAGGCTTTATTAGCAAAAGGTGATTTTTTTTTAAGTCTAATGAAGGTCTTTTATGGTTCTCAAATGTGATGATTATTGACGTTACCATGACTGATCACTCAGTTTGTTCTGGCACTGTGTGAATGAATTTGTTTTTAATATTATTTTATAGTTGACCTTCAGTGCTCATATTTACTTCAAATCTTCATTAGCTTCTTGAGCAAGACATGATAACTCTTAATCTCATGAGCTTTCTTCCAAAACTGTAGCCAAACTCTTCCAAGGTTATTTCCATCAGTGTGCTGATCACTGCTCTCTTTGCTGTGACCAGATACCTTACGAGAAGCATCGTATGGAAAGAAGGGCACTTTGGTTTATATTTTAAAAAGGGACGTAGCCTATCACAGCAGGGAAGGCAGGAAGGCGGGAGTATGTGGTGCTTGGTCACATTGGATCCAAAGTCAGGAAGCATTGAGAAATGACTGCAGGTGTTCAGCTTGCCTTTTCCTTTCATTCTGAAAACCCAGCCCGTGGAATGGTGCCACCCACTTTCAGGGTGTGCCTTTCCTTGCTCAGTCTGGAAACTCATAGACACACTTTTTTTCCAGGGTGATTCTAAATCTAGTTTAATTGATAACGAAAACCAAGCATCACAATAGGTCGGTATAGAGAGATGGCAGGGGCTGAGGGGATGGCTGTCAGTGAAGTGCTTGCCTTTCAAGCATGTTCCATGCAGTTGGGATTTCCAGCACCAGCAGAAAATGATGGGTGTGGTGCATCGCATCTGTATCCCTCAGGTGGCAGGAAGCAGGACAGCCGGCATGGACAGATCTCCAGAGCTTGAAGGACAGCAGTGTAACCTATTGGCAAGCTCTCGTCTCAGCAAGAGAGCCTTTTTTGAATAATAAGAGGGAGAGGGAGGGATGGAGGAAAAGACCCAGCATTGACCTCTGACTTACACACCTGCTATGATTACAGCAGTCACAGTGCTATAGCTGTGCAGCTGTACAATGCTTAGCTAAAGAAAGGAACTGAGTGAAATCCACTGTCTGTGTGTCTTTGTCTGTATGTCTGTGCATTATACACGTGTATGTGCAAGTGTGTGAAGGCCAGAGGTGGACCTTGGGAATAAATACTTAGAAGCCATCTATCTTGGGGTTTTTATTGCTGCGAAGAAACACCATGACTACCACAATTCTTATAAAGAAAACATTTAATTGAGATGACTCACTTATATTTCAGAGGTTCAGTCCATTATCATCATGTCGGGGAGCATGGCGGCATGCAGGCAGATGTGGTTGCTGGCTACATCTTGGCTTGCAGGCAACAGGAAGTTGACTGACAATCACACGGAGGAAAGCTTGAGCAAAGCCCACCCCCACAGTGACACACTTCCTCCAACAAGGCCACACCTCCTAATTTGCCACTTCCTTTTGGGGGCCATTTTCTTTCAAACCATCACACCATCCCTCTTGTTTCTTGACACTGGGTCTCTCATTGGCCTGTGGCTGTGCTGACTGGCCAGTAAGCTTCTCTCCATCTCCCAGGGTTGGGAATCCTTGCCTAGAGTTTTGACATGCGTTCTGGACATTGAGCTCAGATTCTCATGCTTGCGCAGCCTACACTTTTCTGACCCAGCCATCTCTTTTCCCGTCCTGGGTGAAGTTCTTAGAGGCCATTTTGGTATCCACTTTGTCCCTGTGGACAGTGCATCCACTGTTCTCACTGTGCTTGAGATATTCAGCCTATGCTTGTATAATGAACGCATCCTTGTGGGACGTTTTAAAATTCCCTGTCATATAGATGCTTTCATATTCACTGTCAAGTTCTCGTGATGTTTTGATTGGCATAGGCGCAGTGAGTGACTTCTCATTATGGTGGTTCCCCAGGATAGTCAAGAGGAATGGAGGTGTGTGGGAAGACAATGACAGTGACTTTCTTCCACTCTTAGGGACAGTGACTGTGCCCTTTCAGAGCAGCCATCTTTAACCAGTGAAGCACATTATTTCATTAGCTCCATGTCCCCAGAGTCATATGGGAGTCTTCTCTGGATATAAATCTCGTGTCCACAGGGCACTGAAGCAGTTAATCTAACTGCTCTCTCAGACTCAAAGTGCAGTGCGGACATAGCACTGAGTTATTATTCGGGAGCATAGGAAAGACCTGCTTTTTCATAGAATACGCTCTTACTAATACGTGGTGTATTACAAAGGAAAGTGAAAAACTCTGAGGGAATATTCTAAATGCTCAGATAAGATTTGGTTATTTGATTGAGCAGTATAGTGTTTTTGTTGCATGAACATTTTATGCCACTTTCCTTTTTAATTCCATAGTTTACCTGAGCTTGGATGGTGAAAAATGGTCTTTTAAAGTCCTTTGCCATTTTCCTCTGAGCAGCACTGGTAGATTTTTGCCTTGGTACTTTGTGTTGACATCTTCACTTGAGGTACCAGAGCAAACATGAGAAATGAGACATTAAAAATTGTGGCTGATCATCAAGTATCACTAATATTTTTAATGTAGGTATTTGGCCCTCGAATAAATGAAATGTTTATGTGTTACATAAGGTTAGCTTACGCAGTGGTTTTGATGTCCTTGAAGTTTCACCTCAGAGATTATAATACAGTCTGGATGCTCCGTGTTGCCTTCCAGTGACCTCCTTTTAGCTTGAGCCTTTTAAAGGCATTTGAGGAGATTTGTATGAAGTTTGTACTGAATTGAACCTCAGAAAGGAAATGTTTTTCAGAGTCAAAATGAAACCATGTATTCATATTGGGAGTAATATGGAAAGAAACAAACAACAAAAAAGAAATCCTCCCCTCAGGAGCAGCAGCGTTTGCCTCCTGCCAATTGGCCCGTTTGTGAGAACTAGTGAAGTCATCAAGCCAGAGCTATTTTAATCCTGACAGGGCGGCAATGCGCAGAGGCAGCTGGAGGTGCTGTACAGGGGAAGCACAGAGACATTTTCCAAGGCAAAAAATGTCCCTGCTGACTGACAGCATCCCTGGTTTACACCTAGTGGCCTCTGGCACCTCTCTGGGAAACTGCAGGGCTTTTGTAATGGCCCAGGCAGGGACAGTGTGGACTGGATCTCCACCCAGCCCTTTCAGGAGACCTTCAGCTTCTTCCCCAAAGAGAGACCAGTCCTGTACACCATGATAAGATATGTGGGTTACAAACATGGCAATGGTGAGAAGCTGAATACAAATTGCTATTGTTTTTATTATTTGAGACAGGGCCTCAGCTATCCTAGGCTGGCCTGAACTTGCTAGGTAGCTGAGGATTTCCTTTAACTTCTTATTCTCCTATTTCTGCCCCCACCACCAAGTGCAAGGAATACAGCCATGTACCACCATGCTTTGTAGATAAATTTCTAAATGGTCTAATTAAATAAAAATCACGGAGCCAAATACAGGGGCAAAAGCCTTAGAGATCAGGGAAATAGGAAAAACCACCAGCCAACCTTACTTCTCCAACTCTGCAGCTTCCAAATGCAAGCTCCTTCCTGTCTACCCATGCCTTTTTATGCCTTACTTTTTTGTCCTCTCATTGGCTCCTAGCCCAGCTCCTTGTCACTGTCTATCTGTACACACCTCCAGGTCTCTGTGGTTGGTACTCGGATTAAAGGAGTGTGTTACCACACTTGGCTCTGTTGCCTAGTATGGCCTTGAACACACAGAGACCCTGCCTGCTAAGTGATTGGATTAAGGGCGTGTGCTGCCAGACATTTTGCTTACTTAAAATGGCTGGCCTCCCCCCCCCCCCCCCCTCTCCAGGCAAGCTTTATTTATCAAAGCACGAATAAAATCTCACCACAATGCTTGGTTTTTTTTGAAGTACTGGTGATCAAACCCATATCCTTGTCCAAGCTAGACAAGTACATTGCCAAATGAACTATACCCCTAGACACGAACTATTTTGAATTTTTCCTTTTCTTTGTCATATTGTTTTTTAACTACACAAGGTCAGAAGTACAAGGTCTGTACTTTGTTGACCCAACTCTATAGGAGATAATGAGAAAAAAAAAGAAAAATATATACATACAGATACATACAGATACATATGTATTATGTGTACATATATAATTTATACACATATTCAAACCAAATTGAATACTATGATGGACAGTGTATAACTTCACAAGAACCCCAAAGTAGTAAGAAATATTGGAAAATTGTATTTTTAAATCCTTATAAAACATCTCTTGTAAAAAAAACAAAACAAAACAAAACAAAAACGTTTTGTAACCTCAGATGCATTTGAATTTTCTACAATCTATGCCTGTGGGCTTTATTATCAACAATCCTTAAAAAAAACATAAATAAATATTTGATGGATTACAAATTCCTCTGTCGGATGCTGTTTTAACCATTGGTGACATGATCTAAAACTGTATGCACAGCTTCATTTCTTTAGAGACTCAGAAAAAAGTCCAGAAACATCAACCAAACAGAGATAAATTTAGAGATAATGAGATTGAGTTCTGAGTGTAAGAAATTAACTCTTTTTCAGCTCCACTGAGGGAAACATTTCTGTTCCAGAAGCAGGGGGTGCTCTCTGATGAGGCGCTTCTTACAATAAGGAATGAAGCATGTAGTCCTTTAGCAGCAGTACACTCTGGAGTCAGGACAGTGAGCGCTAGGACTTAGCCCTGACTTTGAAATGATCAGGCATGGCTAGGAAGCTGCCTTGTATGTTAGAAATAGGGCAAGGCAACCACCGTCTCAGACAACTGGGCAAGATTCTGAAGACACTTTCATTCTGAATAGCAAGCCCTAGTTCCAGGAAAAAATAAAACAAAGCCCCCAAATGAAGCCCAGTCGTTCCCTGCGAGAACTTGTCTAGTCTTCCGTTTGCTGATTAAAATCTACAGTTAGGAAGACACAACCTTTCCAGCTCTTATTCAAAAATGGTTATAATCTTAAAGCTATCATTTGAAATCAAGGTATGAATGGGCACATGGCGTTGTAGCTACGGTTCTGATATACAGTACAGTGTATTCACAGTGATGTAATCTTTATTTGCCGTCCTTTGAACTAGCCTGGTAGTTACAGTACCGATTACAGTATAGTACACTTACGGTAATGTAATCTTTATTTATAACTTCTTTCAAACTATCCCATAAGACATTTATTCAGAGGTCACCAATTTGTTCTGGACAGAAAGAGATTGGAAGAGTTTGGGGATTTGCTTGGCTTGTGGTGTAATGTATCATTTGATTGAATTCAAGGTAGAATTTGGGACATTTACAACTACAGATGAAGAAACTGAGACCCCAGGGCATCTTTTCATCTTTTTTCCCAGAGTCCAAGCATCATGGGAGTTTGATTCAGCAAATTCTAATTGAGGCTGTTCAGTGACTGGCAGTTCCACTTTGTGGAGAGAAATTTGGAAAAGTCTAAGGTTCTTATCTTTAAGCTTTCCTAAACTGGATTTCTTCCTTTCCTGGTGTTTATAAGGTTCTTGAAGACGCTGGATTTTGCTGACGTAGTTAAAAACTGGGATTTGGAACCATGTATCTATCATGGAAACCCAGCTCCACTCTTGTTGCTGTGTCAGTGAGACAAGTTGCTTGACACATCAGGTCCTCAGTCCCCTTATTTGTAGGATGCACTTGATGATAGCACTTACCTAAAAGCATGCTTGAGACGTTTGGAAGGAGTAGGTCTGAAGTGCCTGGTGTGGTCCAAGGTACCTACAAAGAAGCAACTCAATGTGAACTGTTGCTCTGAGGAAGAGAGTCATTTCTTTTATTTCACAAGATTCAGTATTTTGCATGCATATATATGTGTGCATCACATGCATGCCTGGTTCCTGTGAAGGTCAGAAGAGGGTGTTGGAATTGGAGTTGCAGACAGTTGTGAGCTGCCATGTGAGTGCTGGGAACTGAATCCAGGAGCAGCAATTACTCTTAACTGCTGGGCCAGCTCTCCAGGCCTAGAAAGAGTTTTATTCTTTTGGCAGTATCTGAGGCCTGTGTCAACAATAGGCATTTTCTTCTGTTCTGAAAGTGTGGGAACACTGTAGGAAACCTGGGACCAAGGTATATATTCAGCTCATGTGATGGTACTGTTCCCTCACGCTGTGTACTCTGAAATAATTTCTGTTCTCAGAGGTGGCCGTAAGCAGTGAAGTCCAAAGTAAAAAGCTGGAACTGGAGGGCAGTGGACATTTCAAAGAGCAAGAAGTGAGAGCAAGGATCCCAACTCAGTGGCAGCTTGTTCATGTTCATATTGCACTGGGCTGTCTCTTCCACGCCTTCTGCTCTGTTTCTATGAGTGGGATGTTTTCTGTGCATTATTCCAAAGATAAGATTATTAGGGAATTTCCTTTACACCCTTTGGCTGCTGGGATAAGAAGAGCTCTGAGAATCACCCAAGATTACAAAGTTAAAAACAAGCTGTTGGCTTGATTTGGGACTTCCTTTTTTCTCTTTCTGACTGTCCTGATTCTTCTCTCCACTCCACCTTCTCTCCTTCTCCCTTGAGTGTTACCATCCTCCCAGTTATTTTTTTTTCCCCTGTGTATATATTGCAAAGGAAACTTTTGAAAAGTTGCTGTCATCTCAGTTGGAGTGGGTGGCCTGTAATCCTGTCTGTTTGGGAGCTGAAGACAGGAGGATCGAAAGTTCAAGGCTAGCTTGCTCTGCAGGGTGAGTTCAAGGCCAGCTTGGGTAACCTTATGAGACCCTGTCTCAACATAAAAAGGGCTGGTGATGTAGCTCAGTAACAGAGAACGTGGCCTGCCATCACTGACATCCTGGGTTTGATCACTGACAAAAATAAATGAACAAAGCATATTGTCCCTAATGTTAATTTTTGATTTTTTATACTTGATATGAAAAGTTGATAATATTTTTCTCTTTTTAATTTTGGCAATAATTTTCCTGACCACTTTATACTTTTGCCCATCTCTGGCCTATGAATTTAACTCATCTTTTCTATGTGTCAAGGACTAGGTATAAATGAGGAAAGTAACTAGAAAAAAGTAACTTGATCCCTGTTGGGAGACGAAGTAACTCACTGGTATGCATCTGCCAGACTTCTCATTTGTAGCATTTCTCCTTGAGCTTGCTGCTCTCGCTTCAGGAGGTACCAAAGGTACCGATGTAGCTCAGTGGCAGTGATGACTAGCCGTGGTCCAACCCCAGTAGAGGAAGAGCTGCCATCTTTTCCCTTGCTTTTACATTTGCTTCTCAGAGTGTTGAACAGGCCTCATTCATTTCCTTTTTGGGGGGACCCAGGGCTTCATCTATCCTATGCTGGCCTCCAATTTGCTGTGTAGCTGAAGACGACTGGACTTCTAATACTGGCCTTATCAGTTCCGGTGTATTCAGTGCTGGACATCACTACCCACTGAACTATATCCTAGACCCCTTTTCTTTTCTCATCCTTTTTTTTTTTTTTTTTGAGACAGGGTCTCACATAGCTAAGCCTGGCCCTCAGCTTGCTGTATTTCAGAACTTTGAACTCCTCAGCTTCTTGCTCTCCAGGATTTCAGGTTGCGCCACCACACCCAGTTTTATGTAGTACAGGGGAGGGAACCCAGAGCTTAGTGAATGCTAGGTATGCACAACTGAGCTGCATGCTGTGCAGGGCAGGTTTCTTTGGGGGAACGTGGGTGAGGAATGTGTTGTAGGTTGCAGGCGGCTAGAGTCTGCCCGCCCTGTGTTGACCTCCGCCCGGCTGGCTGGCTTGCACTTTGTACCTACCTGCCAACACAACGCCAACACAGCTCCCCTCGCCTGCCTTCCCTTTCCTTCTCGCCTCCTACTCCCCCTCCTCTTCTTTTTTATTTAAGACTGCGAGTTGAGTAAACTTTATGATAAGGGAAAGAGTTCAGAAGTTCAGAAACAAAAATGCCCGCAATCAAACAGTAGAGCGTGTTTTTGAAAAGATGTGTGCCTCTTCAGGATCCAGCAGCTTGTGCCTGGCAGGTCACCGTGATCAGTCAGTTTTCTCCCTCTCCTTTTCTGCAACTTAAAAAAAAAACCAAAAACCAAACAACAAACAAACAAACAAAAAAAACTGCTCTTGGCTTTACACCACACTCCAGCTTTCCCTAGCCCTGTGCTTAGACCCAGCTTGGGGCCTCTTTGGCTCATCTAAAGACCCATTATTAATATTTTCTCCAGGTCTTCCCTTCTCCTCCTTTTCCAGGCCTCACCAGGGAGGTGCAAGAATGCAGATTCTTTTTTCCATTGAAATGAATTTCACCCCCCATTTCTCCCAAAGAAGGCAGACATGGATTCTGAATATTTTTTCCATTCTTTTACACATAGAGTCGAAGCCAAAGCCAGTTATGGTAGATGCAGTGTTTCAGTCCAGTGGATTTTAGGTGTGCTGGAGTTGGTTCTAGTTTCATTGTTTGAGCTTGACAGTAGTGTTTTCACACATTATTTTTCTAAGCCTGGTCATAGACCAGTGTCTGGGAAATGGGGGGTTTTCACATCCCTCCTCTGTGCCAGGAGCTCTCTGTGTTGAGCCGAGTTCTTACACACTCAAGGCAGCTTGTGTGGTGGAAGTTCAATTCTTTATCCATCACACACCATATGCAGTGTTATTAGTCTCCACTGTAACTAGAATGATAAGTGAGCAATAAAAGACAGGCCTTACAACCCTCCCACAAGCACTCAGCACCAAATCTCCTAACAGATGCCTCAGAAAGAAGTGATGGACAGGTCAGTGGAATTTGGGTTACGTGTATGTAACATGACTGATGCGCCTGTCTGTGCCTTTGGTTTTCCTTTCAAATCATCGGGCGTCCTTTTTTTTTTTTTTCCGGTTTTTTGAGACAGGGTTTCTCTGTGTAGCTTTGGAGCCTGTCCTGGATCTCCCTCTGTAGACCAGGCTGGCCTCGAACTCACAGAGATCCGCCTGGCTCTGCCTCCCGAGTGCTGGGATTAAAGGTGTGCGCCACCACCGCCTGGCCTTCTTTGTTGGTCTTAACATCTCCCTCTCATCCACTCTGCCTGTTGCCCTGTCCTTTTCCTTCCTCTCGTCTCCCTCCTTCATTCCCTGGCTTTCCAACAACTCAACCCTGTCCTCAACTTCCTGCACCCTTACATCCTTACCTTGGCTCTGTCTTCCTTCCCTTCTTAGGGGGTGTCTGCAGCTGTCAATAACCCCGATCTCAGCCCTTCTCATTCTTCCCTGTACTCCCAGGTTATTTGGAATGTGTTGGGACCCCCACCTCAAGCTTGGCCCTTCCTGTTTCTCCCCGTCCGTGTTTGCTGCCCGCCTGCACACATCCAGTGCGGCTGGCTTCTGTTTATCATCTGCACCTTCTCTGAATCCTTCCTAGGCTCTATCTTGTACACCTTTTTCCTGTGGCTCCGGAATTGATACCCATTGCTTACCAACCACAGGCCCTCTGGAACAGTTCAGAGTTTCCACTAAAATGATTCTGTTTAACTCCCCTGGTTCCCACTATTGCTTACCCTTCCTTTCCTACACCCAAGGGGGAAATAGGAAAACACACTGGTCCTTTCTGGTCTGAGCCACTGTGATTTCAGGCTACAGAGAGGCTCACTCAGACTAGCCCAAAGTCAGAGTACCTTGTAAAGACACCGCAGAAAGTAGGTTAAAGGACATGGACTGTACCTATAGTTTGTTTCCTCTTTCCGTGGATGATGGGTGTTACGTGTGCAGTGACAGAAAAATCAGACATGGTGCAGGGGCTTGGCTGCTTTCTGCAAGATCTCACTGTGTAACCCATCACTCTGTAACTCATCACTGTGTAGCCCATGCTGGGGCTTCGAAATCATTCTCTACTCCAGCATGGCCTCCAGTTCTCAGACATCTTCCCAGAGTGCTGGGATTGCAACTATGTTCCACAATGCCTGGTTAACTAAATTTCAGGATTTATTTCTTACTACAGCCCATCATTGTTTTTTTTCTTCTGGTGAATTATCTGCTGTGAGAGTCTTGCTTTTTCTTTAAGGGACTATAAATCAGTGGGGTGGATTTGAGAAATAGAAATCTAAATTGCTAATTTATTTGATGATAAGACTCTAAGTCATTTCGGGGAGAGTATAAAGGGCAGAACATGACATATTAAAACTTGAAGTGGGCTTTCTTTTGGTGGCTTTGTTTCCGATTCTCTCTAAGGTACTTAGCAGTGTTGTCAAGGGCTGGTGTCTTGAGACTTGAGGAGTTGTATCTTGTGTTGGATGCTCGATGCTATGGAATATGGCATGTGCCTTGATGGTTTTGACTTTGCATCCTATAGAGCGTGAGTTCTTACTGCTCTGTCTCCTTTCTGTCATGGAGAGGCTTTGGCATGTGACACTCTGCAGTGGTGTTTCGGGCCCAGTGTGTTATCATCACAAAATGCAAAATGCTAATGAATTTAATGTTTCTTTGATAACTAAGTGTTTAGTAATTTGAAGTGGGAGTAGCAGTGCATTGAAGACCATTAAGCTCATGTATGGTTTTTAAACTAGATCCTGACGTGTGTGTGTGTGTGTGTGTGTGTGTGTGTGTGTGTGTGTGTGTGTGTGTGTGTGATGTTTTTGTATGGGTGCACATGTGCCACAGTGTGTGGAAGTTAGAAGATGGCTTTAGAGTCAATTCTCTCCTTCCAACTTTACTGTGGGTTCCTGGGATCTAACCCAAGTCTTCAGGTTTGCACTGTAGAGTGCCAAGAGCTTTTACCTGATAAGCCATCTGGCTGGAACTCATATATGAATTTTTAAAATTTTTAACATCCTTTATTTTATTAGAAGATGATATATAAGTAGTTTTGTAAAAAAAAAGAAAAAGTATGGTGATTTGAAAGAAAATGGCCCCCATAGGGAGTGGCATGCTAAGGAGGTGTGGCTTTGTTGGAGGAAGTGTGTCACTGTGGGGGTGGGCTTTGAGGTCTCCTTTGCTCAAGCTATACCCAGTGTGGTACACAATTCAATTTCTTTTTTTTTTTTTTTTTTTTTTTTTTTTTTTTTTTTTTTTTTTTTTT
>CABHPP010133255.1:0-12508 GCA_902168425.1 Peromyscus attwateri
CTGGGATCAGAGGACTGTGCCACCACACCTGGGATCAGAGGACTGTGCCACCACACCTGGGATCAGAGGACTGTGCCACCACACCTGATCCTTGCGGTGCTGGGGAGGAACTCAATAGCTTATCCCTGCTACACGTGCTCCACTCCCCTGGCCCCTTGTACTGTTATTTTTTTCTGAATAGTTTTGATCTGTGGTAGGTTGGAGCCAAGGTTGTGGTTGTGGAACGCACACAGCTACAGGACTGACTATAATTAATTATAGTCCAGGGCTACCGTTGTTAAAATTACACTTGGGTGGCGCAGGGTGTTCAGGTGTTCAGGCCTCTTATCTTTCTATGCCTGGTGGACGTCATGAAATATTGGCGTTGCCAAAACTGAGTGATTCTGAAGCCCTGACGTGGAGGGACTTGAGAACCAATGTTCTATTACAGCATGGTCACCTAGAAACATGTGGGCATTCTTGTTTTAGATGCTTCCTTTCTCTAGTGAACCACACATTTCTTTGTAAAAACAAACAAATTTAAAAAAAAACCACAAAAAGCCATTATTTTTAATTGTGTGAGTGCGGGTCCTCACAGAGGCCAGGGATGACGGCTCTCCCTGGAGCTGGAGTTATGGGGGGGTAGTTATGAGTCACCTGACACAGATGCCAGTACTCCTGCAAGTACACACTCTTAACTGCTGAGCCACCAGTCCCAGAACCACGCGCTTCTTGAGGGAAGGATTTATTCCCTTCATTTCTTTATTCATGGGGCCAGCAATGCACTTGCTACCTTGTGAAGCTTAAGCGACCGAGGGAGGGAGGGAGGGAGGGAGTGAAGATGTTTCTGGCAGAGGTGAGGTGAGAGGATGGAGTGATGCAGTGGCCGAGGGGAGAAGAGATGAACGGAGACCCGAGTGAGAGGCTGTCACACGATGGTGTCCCAGACATGGCTGCGTCTCTTCAGCTGGAAGCTTCAAGGAGGCCTGTCTCTTGAACAAAAAAAGGATTAAAGACACATCCAAGAAGGAAATGAATGACTTTGGGTGGCATTAACCTTCTTATCTCCCGAAACAGAGGTGGGAACAAGGGAGAAGGGGTTCCTTTGTCATTTGAGAGGCTGAACATCTGTGTTACGCTGGCTTTGTGTCCAGAACGGTGCTGAGCACACAGAAGATCCTTAAATATTTGCTAAACAAATGAACAACCATCTTTGTGGTGATATTTTGTTTGTGTTATAACAAATAAAACTTATCTGGGGATCAGAGAGCAGAGCCAGTAACTAGATTAGACATAGAGGCCAGACAGTGGTGGCACACACCTTTAATCCTATCACTTGGGAGGTAGAGATCCATCTGGATTTCTGTGAGTTCAAGGCCACACTGGGAACAGAGCCAGACAGTGGTGGCACACACCTTTAATCCCAGGAAGTGATGGCAGGAAGTAGAAGGGTATATAAGGCATGAGGACCAGGAACTAGAAGCTTTTTAGCAGCAGTTCAGCGGAGACACTTTTGGGTGAGGACTCAGAGGCTTTCAGTCTGAGGAAACAGGATCAGCTGAGGAGTTGGTGAGGTGAGGTTGGCTGTGGCTTGTTCTATTTCTTTGATCTCTCAGCATTCACCCCAATATCTGGCTCTGGTTTTTTTTGTTTTTGTTTTTATAAGACCTTTTCAAATTTGTGTTACACATCTTCTACTAACCAAAGATTCACAGTTATCAAAAGTATCTATTTGTTAGCTCCGAGTGAAAACCATAGCTCAGCTCCCACCAAGGAGCATAGATCACCCTGGTGGGGGCACAGGGTGGAGCCTAGCTGTCTAGATTTGAAGCTTGACTCTGCCGTTGACTTTACTTGGTTGTATCCCTGTTTCCAAGCCTGTAAAATGGGGGAGAAGATAGCACCCACTTAAAGGAATAATTTTGACAGCTAAGTGAGCCAGCACTTGGTATCAGTGTCTTATATGCTAACGATGATTACTTTGAGACCAGGTAGGTCTTAGGGCTTGAACCCATGTTGTTAGGTTTGGCAGCAAGCACCTTTACCTTCTAAGACACCTTGCAGGCCCCATAGTGTACTATTTTGAGAGGATTCTAAGATTCAGATTTCTTTCTTTCTTTCTTTCTTTCTTTCTTTCTTTCTTTCTTTCTTTCTTTCTTTCTTTCTTTTTCTTTCTTTTTCTTTCTTTTTTTTCTTTGAGACAGGGTTTCTCTGTGTACTTTTGGTGCCTGTCCTGGATCTCACTGTACAGACCAGGCTGGCCTCAAACTCACAGAGATCTGCCTGGCTCTGCCTCCTGAATGCTAGGATTAAAGGCGTGTGCCACTGTTGCCCAGTCGCCAGATTTCTTTTTAATCTCATCATATTTCTTATGATTTTTTTCTTCTTCCCTCTACCCTGGTTGATCAGTTGGCCACACTTTAATTCTCTGCTGATGGGTGCTGTTCAGGACACCATAAAGATGTTTTACAGACTGTGCTGCCCTGACCTGGAGTGTTGGAGACGATGTGCAGAAGTTACCCAGGTGCAGTAGTGGGTTGGTATTATCATATGGAAAGGCTTGGAGCCAGGAAGACCTCGGGGTGTAGAGGGGATGGTGGCTGTTGTGTGGCTGACACATAGCACACAGGATGTGCACATAGGGAGGAAGAAGAGGCTGGACAGGTGCACAGGGCCAAGATAGTTTGAACTTCAGTTCAAGGGCATTGGAAGTTGTAGTAAGTATACTTTACATGTGATCCTGAGTATAACAGCTTAACAGGGTCTCTCTCTCTCTCTCTCTCTCTCTCTCTCTCTCCCTCTCTCTCTCTCCCTCTCCCCCTCCTTCCCTCTATCCCTTCCTCTCTCCCCTTCTCCAGAGTCTAACTATGTAGCCCTGACTGGCCTGGAACTTGCTATATAGATGAGGTTGGTCTTGAAGTCACAGAGATCCTCCTGCCTCTGTTGGCATTAAAGGTGTGCACCACCATGCCCTGCTTGTAGCAGCTTTTAAGTTGGTCACTCTGCCACTTTCTTCAAGCATCTGTTCCCGCCTTCTCTGCACAGTCGTCAAGTCATCTTTGTTCTTGTGCTTGGTTGTTTATTGAGCTGTAATATAAAATATAGCCACTTATACGTCAGTACTTTTTAAAGTTAATTTGTTTTTATTTTATATGCATTGGTGTTTTGTCTGTGTGAGGGTGTCGGATCCCCTGGACCTGGTGTTACAAACAGTTGTGAGCTGCCATGTGGGTGCTGGGAATTGAACATGGGTCCTTTGGAAGAGCAGCCAGTGCTCTTAACTGCTGAGCCATCTCTCCAGGCCCAAGTCAGTGCTTTTTAGTATGTATTCCCTATAGGATAGCATAATCATTGATTTTGTGTGTGTGTGTGTGTGTTTATTAAGACAAGGGCTCACTGTGTAGCACAAGATGGCCTTGATCCATGGTAATCCTCCTGCCTCAGCATCCTGGAGTGCTACAATAACGGCTCACTTCTCCTTTCACAGTGTATTCATCACCCCCAGGCAAAGGTACACACCCATAACAATTGCTCCCTATTGCTTCTTGCCTCCCAGCCACTGGAACCATGAATCTTCTGTTTGTCTCTACGGATTTAGTTATTCTAAGTATTTCATGAAAATGGAATAAGCCCACAAGGTCTTGTGTATTTGCTACTTTCACTGAGCATACTATTTGTCAAGGTTTACCTGTGTTATAAGTCACACTAGCTGTGTGATGTTTTTAAAATCTATGAGGCCATTACAATTGATTTTTTTAAATAGTAAAAGTTATCCACACTATAGAATGTACCAGCACTTATTTTCATGTTCATATATTAATTTGTATACATTTTCTTTTGTCCACACATTGACTAATGGACATAAGCTTTTAAAAATGTTCACTCTTTTCTAAATTTGTGCATATTTTGGGGTGTATACACTTCCTGTTTTTATTATTTGTATACTTCGGAATGGAATTGCTGGGTCCTGTGAGAGTGTTGTGCTTTTAAAGTTTATTCTATGTGTCTTTCACATAATGTATCTTGATCCCATTCATTCCCCATCCCTTCACATCCACCCTCTGCCCCTGTACACCCCCAAATAAACCAAATTCAAGAGAAAAAAGGAAGAAAATAAAGTAAAAAAAAATTCAAAAAGGGAAAAAATTAAAAATCTTGTCATAGAAACTGCAGTGTGACTCAACAAGTCATGCTATGTACTCCTTTGTCCATACGTCTCTGCTTGCATGTGTTCATTGCAAAGAATCATTGGCCTGATTCGAGACCCCTGGTCTCCACTACACGATCAATGCTGGGCCCCCTCTAGTACTCTTTCTGGACATTCCACAGCCACTCTGTGTTGTGGAGATCCCGCAGCTTTGGGTCTATGGGTCAGGTCCCTTCACGTGCTCCAGCAGGTCATAGATGGGGTGGATCCTGGGGCAGGCCAAGTCATAACCCTGGGTCTGGGCCTGGGTAGCTGTAGGGTTGGTCTGCCAGATGGGAAATGGGGACAGTTCTCCATGGTCACAGTTTCAGGGCTAGCTTTCCCACACCTGCTCTAACCATGTTGGCTCTATTGTGCTGCTCTGGCAAGGTGCAGGGCCCACGCTCCTGAGTGTTGCAGCTGGTGTGGGGGTCAAGGATAGCTTTCCCACTCTTATGACCACAGAACCAGGTCTCTCTCCTGCCTCAGGCATTGATGGGTGTGTGTGTGTGTGGGGGGGTTTCATTCCCCCACCCATGTTGCCACAAGACAGAAGAGAAATGGAGACATCTCCCCCATGCTCACATCTTTGGGGCTGGCTCACCCAAACCTCTGCTAGCAGGGTTAGCTCTATTATGGTGCCCCGGCAAGGTGCAGAGCCTGCTCTCCCAAGTGCTGCCGCTGGTGGGGGGCAGAGACAACTCTCCCCCTCTTACAACCACAGGACCTGAACCATTCTGTCTGTCTGTCTCTCTCCCTCCCATAAGACACCATACCATACCTCTGCTCCCTCTAATAATGTCCATCTGGCAAGGCACTGGGTAGGCCTGTGTTTTCTCATCAGAGCCTGGAGTGGGCAGCCCCAGGCCTATGTGTGGGTCTCCCTGTCTCACTCGGGTCACCATGACACTGGGCTGGGCCATGCCTCTTATCACAAGGGGATCATTATAGTGCCATGGGCAGGCTCCTGGTTGGTGCCTTTGGTTCTGTTCTGCTCACCCTGGCCATGTGACGCAGGGTGGGCACTTGGCGCTGGAGTTCTGCTTTGGGCCAGGGTTAGAATCCCCTGCCCAGCTGCATTCTGCCCACCCTGGTCACATGGCAGTGGGGTGAGCGCTTGGCTGCATCTATTTATTTTTGAGACAGGGTCTTGATATATTGCCCAGGTTGGTCTTGAACTTGTGATTCCCTGGCCACAGCCTCGCTAGTACTGAGAATATGTGTGTGCTACCATGCCCAGGTATGATATATATATGTGTGTGTGTGTGTGTGTGTGTGTGTGTGTGTGTGTGTGTTTGAGACAGGGTTTCTCTGTGTAGCTTTGTGCCTTTCCTGGAACTCACTTGGTAGCCCAGGCTGGCCTCGAACTCACAGAGATCTGCCTGGCTCTACCTCCCGAGTGCTGGGATTAAAGGCGTGCGCCACCACCGCCCGGCTGTTTAATGTTTTTGAAGAGCTGCCAAGTTGTTATTCAAGGTGACCACACCATTTTATAACCTACTAATTTCTCCATATCCTTGCCAATACTAGGTTCTGCTTGTCTTTTTAATGCAGCTATGCTGGGGGGTACAGTCATGTCCTATTGTGATTTTGACTTGATTTTCCCCAGTGGTTAGTAACATGGCATCTTATGATGTACTATGGGCTATTTGTGCTTCTTATATCCTTTGATCAATTTAAAATGAGGATGGTCTGAATATTTAAGACTTTATATATCCTGTGTACAAGTTCCTTATCTGATATATGACTTGCAGATATCATCTTTCATTCTATGGACTCTAGCTTTACCTTCTGTAAGATTTTATTAGTTCCTTTTCTTGTTGCCATGAAAAAAAAACCCAAACAAATGCTTAAAGGAGAAGGGCTTATTTGGGCTCACATTTTGAGAATACATTGTATTGTATCAATACAATACAACACAACACAACACAACACAACACAATACAATACAATACATGTATTGTAGTGGAGAAGGGAGCAAGAGGTGGATGGTCACATTGCATCTGCAGCCAGGAAGCAGAGGCCTGAGTGCATCTACCTGGCTCACTTTCTCCTCTTATTCAGTCTCGGGAACCAGCCTGGTGCTGCCCACATTCTGGGATGTTCTCCCATCATCAGTGAAACCTCTCTGGAAACTCCGTTAGACGTATCTGGAGGTGTGTCTCCTAGGTGATTCCAGTTAACACCCAGTTGATAATGAAGACTGACCATCACAGTGGTGCACTCTGAAGCAGAAATTCCTGAGTTTTGAAAACCCAAATCTGTCTTCTTCTTTTTCTTCTTCTTCTTCTTCTTCTTCTTCTTCTTCTTCTTCTTCTTCTTCTTCATCTTCTTCTTCTTGGGTCACCCTTGATAAACCATTGCCTAAACCAAGGTCATAAGGACCAATTTCTTTATTTTCTTCTGAGTGCCTGATAGCTTTAGCTCTTACACTTAGGTCTATAACCCATCTTGAATGAACTATTATATTTGGTATGAGGTATAGCCCAGGAAATCTCTGAAAACACTGTCCATGACACCCTTGATTAAATTTTTTTCCTGCTTGTTGTTACTCTTAGAACAAAATCCAGGTTCCACACCATAGCCCTTCTCTTCTCCTCTTCTGTTGTAGACATGGCTGCTTTCTAACAGTGCTTGTCATGGGGACCCCTTCCTGCCTCAGTGCTCTGCCCAGCAGCTCCTAAACACAGAGTGCTGGTGGCTACTTTCACCCCTCAGGTGCAGAAATTCCTTCTTCAGTGGGATCTTTGCTGACTACACTTACCTACAGTCCTTTCCCTGAGGGCTGTGCCCTACATGGATGCAATGCCCATGAAGGCCAGAAGAGGGCGACAGAGCCACTGGAACTGGCGTTACCCGTGGTTGTGAGCCCCCATGTAAGTGCTGGGAATCAAATCTGAGTCCTCTGGAAGAACAGGCAGTGCTCATAACTACTGAACCATTCCACTAGCCCCTATATTTATTTTGGTGACCGTGACAAAGGTTCCTTTGTCCCCAACCTCATTTCCCATTTGTGCCATCTTTTTTGTCCTCCGACTTTCCTTTGACATCGCTCTTTGCCTAGATTTTCTTCATTGCTTATTTTCATAGGGCAGAATATTCATTCTGGCCTTTTAATGTTTGCTTTCTATTCATTCCTTCTCTTACTGCTTTTTTTTTTTTTTTTTGTAAAAATGCATGTTGAAGGCTGGCAAGCTGGCTCAGCAGGTAAAGGCACCTGCTGCCAAGCCCGTCAACCTGAATTTGATCTCTGGGACCCACATGATGGAAGAAGAGAATTGACTGCCTCAAATTGTCTCCTTTTAGCCACATACACACATGCATGTCTCTGTCTCTCTTTTTGTCTCTCTCTCTCTCTCTCTCTCTCTCTCTCTCTCTCTCTCACACACACACACACACACACACACACACACACACACACGTTGGGATTCAACTCCTTAGCTCACATAACTTTTTTTTCTGAAACTCTCTCAATAGAAGCTCACTATTTTTCAAACCAGTAAGACCTTTCTCCTAACTAAAGAGGGTTACTCTAAGAACAGAGTTCCTTTTTCTGACTCAGGGAATTATTGGCTGATTTCTGGGCAAGCAAATCTCAATAAACACAAGAAGGTTCACCATCAGCACTTTAAAAAGGCTCATTGAGCCTCAGATAAGCTTTAAAATGTCATACATTCCAAGTCGATGGATTCAGGAATTTCTTACAGGTGCCTTTGTTCACATGGAGATGCTGAGACCTTGGCTTAGTGATGTATCTCTGCACACATTTCTGCCCCATATCAGTTTGGTAGAATTATCATCATAAGAAAGCCATACAGTATGCCAAATTTAATTAGTTAAGCAGGGTTTTTTTGGGGGGGGGTGTATGTGTAGAACTTATAAGAGAAATAATTGCACAATTACACATTCTTTAAAATTCTGCAAAATGGGTTGGAGAGATGGCTAAACAATTAAGAGGATTTGCTCTTCCAGAGGACATGAGTTCAGTTCCCAGAACCTACATCAGATGGCTCACAACCCTCTGCAACTCCAGCCCCAGGGGATCTGGTGCCCTCTTCTGGACTCTCTGAGCACCTACACTCATGCATGCACATGCCCATCCTCCACGTATAAATAACTAACATAGGGGGCTGGAGAGATGGCACAGTGGTTAAGAGCACATGCTGTTCTTCTAAAGGACTTGGTTCAATTCCCAGCACCCACATGACAGTTTACAACTATCTGTAACTCCAAGATCTGACACCCTCACACAAGCATACATGCAGGCAAAACACCGATGCACATAAAATAAAAATAAATTTAAAAAATAAATAAATGTAGTTTAAATTAAAATAAATAAATAAATAAATAAATAAATAAATAAATAAATAAATAACATAAAAGTCCTGCAAAATAACGTGCCTTTGTTTGCATGGAGATGCTGAGGCCTTTGGCTTAGTGATGTATATCTGACCCATATCAGTTCGGCAGGATTATCATCATAAGAAAGAAACACACCTTCATCTCAGCATTAAGCTCTTCTCCTTCCCATGGATAGGAATTCTTTTGATGAAGACCTTGGTTAGAAACACAGCAAAAGACCATCTCACCCGAAAGCATCTCCTTCTGAAGTTCTCTTTCTTTTTTCTCCCCCAGTTTGGCATCTTACTTACCATTTACAGCTATCCACATATCTAAGAAGCAAGCCCCAAAGATGATTGAAACTTTTGATCCGAGAAATAACTCACACATTTGTTTTGCTTTGCTCTAACCTTCAGAGCTGTGTGTCACGCTGACAAGTTCTCAATTTTTTAAAAAACAGATTTTTCCTTTGGGCTTTCTCCTTCTTTCATTGGGTAATATTTTCTTCTATCTTCCATCTTAAAAAAAAAAAAAGGAAAGAAAGAAAAGTAGGTATAACAGTCTAATCAGCTCTTACCAACGTTCCCACAAGAACAAGGCAGAAAATATGAAGACATAAATCAAGAATTGTTATGGTTGTTTATGTAGTGGTGATGTATGGTTCCCCTGGGCTTGGAGTTTTACATGACCACTTTGAAAACACAGATCACTGCGCAGGTAAAGTGATTTGTTTGTGAGCCCTGCCTGGGTGTTTCTAATAAATATTACCTGTCTCTGATTTTATGGTATCTACAAGATAGTCATGTAATAAAATATTTTCAGATACTTGGTATTAAGTCTATATTGTCAACAAAGAGATAATGACCCAGAATTTCAAGAAAAAAAAAAACATTAGTTATAGTATAGTTGAAATTTTGTGAATTGTCACTACAGTGATAATTTCATGCCTAGGACAGACTCCCAAGATGACTATAAACTGGTCAAGCTGGGCTGTTTCTAGATGGAAAACATATAGGTGACGTGAATCATCTTTTGCCTTTCCGACATATCTATATTAATTTTGTTCATTGTGGATCTGTGTTACTCTTGAAATGAAAAAGATTCTTTTCAATGATTAGTCCATAGGAAGAGCTGATAAAACTGAGCTGATAAAAATAGAATGAGTGACGGTAATGGGGAGCAGGGAGAGTGGGCTCTGGGAACGTGAGGAGCTGATTATCTTCTAGCTGTTTCTGAGCTTGTGGTGTGCCTGCTCTCGGCTAGTTTTGAGAAGGTACTGGGTGCCAGCTGTCCTCAGCATCACTGTGCCTAAGCCAGGCGAATAGCCCACTGGCCAGGAGGAGCCGCGCAGACTGCATTCCCAGTGGGGAATGGGCTTCTCATTCATTCCCAGCCTGCACCCATACCAGGCCCGGTTCCTTCCAGCTCACGATTCCTGACTTTCTCTTCCACCTGAAAACCCGTGGTTCCCTCAGATGATCCTTAAGGCTGGTGTGGGCTCAACCTCAAGCTCTGAAGCGGGGGATGATTTTGTCTCCCACAGACCCATGTCAGAGTCTCCTTGCCTCCCACTTTACCCTGCCTGCCCCCCCCTCCCCAAGTCTAAAGATCATCAAAGGAGAATACTGTGCCATTGCTTTCAGCCTCATCTTGTACTTAAATGTTTCCGTTCGGCTTATTTGGGAACAGATGAATTTTGAGGAAACAGCCAAAAAGCATAGGCTAAAAGACGTACTGTTTCAGGCATCGAATCCAGGAGGCAGGCAGATACAAGAACCAGAATGGTCATATCCATTGAGTATGAGCATGCTTGTTTTGACAGGCCTGCCCCATGCCTCCTCAGTTGCTAAATATTCTAATAGTCTCCGAGTAAAGTTTGTACATGAGAGCTGGCTTTGTGTATGCCTTATGGCTTGTCATTTGCCTTCTCCAAGTCTTTGTTTACTTTGGGGAAGCGGCAATGCTAATTCCGCCTTTCCCACTTCAGAGAGTTAAGTGCGATGATCACATTGTCATGGCAGATGAAGACGTTCTCTGTAAGCTGTGAGGGATGGTTCACAGGCAATAGATGAGGATAAATGTGATGGATGATGATAACCATGTTGATGGCGAAGGTCAAGGTGGTGGCGATAATAAAGAATAAAAAGAAGACAAACTTGGGAACACTGTGGACTCTCCTCTTCCAGTTCAATACACTCCTAGCACTGCTCCCTGGCTCGCAATTCACAGTAACAGGCAGACAGAAACACATAAACCGGTGTCGTCAGCCCTCTCCGCTTTGTGCCATCGTGGCTCCCAGGTTGTTTACTGGCCGAGTGCTGATAGGCACTTCTCTTTGTCTGTGGGCATTCATTCCATGATTTATTTCACATCCTGGCTGGGAAATCCTTCTGTCCTGTAATTCCCAACACCTGGGACAGCTCTTGATGTTCACTTAATGATCTGCTAGGACCCAGAGCCAGCAGAATGGAAGGGCAGAATTAGCCCACTGGGTTCTTGCGCCCTTGACACACTGCAGTTTGAGCAGGATCCTTATATGCCTCCTTCTGAGTCATGCCGCATGGTCCCCAAGCCCATTCTGCAAAGTGTCTTGGATGAGCAATGCGTTTTGGCTGGTGGGGGTTAGTATTTGGCTCCCTCCCTTTCTTCCACCTTTTCCTTCTTGTTTGTGGCTACCCACCCATTCCTCTATGAAGACTCTAGGACTTCACTGAGTCACAGAAGACAGCCGTTAGCAAGAGTCCTTGCCCTGGTAGGATGGCACGGAACAAGACGGAGTCTGTTCCAAAGAGGAATACTCCAATAACTCCTTCAGAGAAATTAATTTAATCTCTAGGCAGCAGAATCTGAGGCCCTGAAGAACAAACACTCTGGAAGGGATGTGCTTGCTTTATGTGCAATAAAAGCCCTTCCTTGCAAAGGGGTCTTCCGTCTGGTGAGACTTTCCTGTCCCTTCATGAATCTCAAAGGAGCCTGTGGGATGTTTTTCTCCCTTCACTCATGCTTTGGGATCAAGTGTTTAAAAGTTATATAGCACGGGCGGGGATGTAGCTCATTTGTTAAGAGTGCTTGCCTAGCATGCATGAAACCCTACGTTGGAGCCATAGTAACCAGTAACAACATGTAACTAGGTATGGTGGTACACACCTCAAACCCAGGACATCGGAGGTGGAGACAGGAGGTTCAAAAGTTCATGGTCATCCTTGACTACATAGCGAATTTGAGGCCAGCCTTGCATATGTAAAATTCTGTCTAAAAAACGTTTTATGGTATGGAAGACAGCAGGGCGAAGATAGGAGGAGCCAGGCATTATTATTGCAAAAGCCCTGCTATATACAAATGGGTCCTCACTGTGGGGAGGAGGTTTTTTCCAGCGGTGTCACGTAATTCAACTTTATACACTACTTCCAAATGATGTTTATAATACAGCCAAAAAATACACAAGTAGGATATAGTTATCAAATATCACGATTTCCCTTTGACCCTTCTGGATATTTCCTTTAAAAATGTATATGTATGTATGTATTTAATTGTAATTTTATGTTTTGTCTGCATGCATATCTATGCATCATGTGCGTGCCTGGTGCCTGCAGAGGCCAGAGGAGAGCATTAGATTCTTTGGAACTGGAGTTACAGAGAATTGTGAGTCCCAAATGTGTGTTGAGACTCAAACCTGAGTACTCTGGAAGTGCTCTTAACTAATGAGCAGTCTCTCTAGGCCCCGAGATATTTTTTATTATACAAAGGGCCTTGCTTGACCTCTGACGGAACTGACCGTGAAACACCCAGCTGACTGTCAAGAGGTACTGGTGTGAGTGTCCATTTTGGGAGGAATTCTGTTCCATTGTCTCATGTTGACAACCCTGTGAGGTTGGAATTACTATCAGTCCCTTTGTACAGATAAGGGAACTGAGGCGTCTCCAAAGTCACATGACCAGAGAGTAACGGGCCTGGGGTACAGTCCAGATTGGCTGAATGCTAGAGCATCTCCACACACTGACA